>JAOTRI020139491.1:0-10829 GCA_028564885.2 Zoanthus sanctaehelenae
CGGAAACGGAACCTAATTATTTGATCTGTTTTAAAGTTTACTTGTTAATAGAATAGCAGTTTTAAGCTACTTAGTAATTCTTATTTCTCGGGGTCGAAGCGGAATATTTCAAAGACAAAAGCAATAATTAAACTTCCAATACTTTATAGTCAAACCTCAAATTCCCAATTCCATATTCAAACTTCAAAATTCGATATTCAAATTCAAGGTTTTTTTTATTCTCCATAAATACTGCTTTCATATTTTTGCATTACATTTTTTGATGTTGAAAAGAAGAAAAAAAAGCGCTTAAAACAAACAAAAAGTTTTAGCATTGAACAAAATTAAGAAGCGTTCTTCAAGCAGAAAAATGGCGATGAATCTGTGACTAATGCAGACTTTGCAAATTATGTAATTTTGCTCGAGAAAGTCGAATATTGCAAAAGAAAAGTTTTATCAATCATCAAGAAGAAAAAGGCTTATGATTTGTGTTGTATGGCGCTGGGAAGATGGCAAAATTATATACCAGATGTTTGTTAACAGGAAATTAAAATTAAAAACATAATAATAGAAGATAAAAATAGTTGAAAGGAAAAAAGGTTTTACCAGGGCTCAGACGGGAATCGAACCCGTGGCCTCACGCACCCAAAGCGTGAATCATACCACTAGACCACTGAGCCACTAGTGATAAGTTGACCTAAGTACTTAAAATTATTACATTTATTCTAAAACAAGGCCGGAGCACCTGTTTCTCTAGCTCTGCAATCTCAGCCTGGCCATTAAGCATGTCTGTCGTTGTACTCGATTGTAAACAAGTTTTGTTTTCTTCACACATTCTTTTAACTGAGTTAAGACAAATTTTTAAAAATTCTTAAGCGATTTGGAATTAATCTTTGTTACGTTAGTTTTCCATTAGATTTTCTTTTGTATTTTACTAAATGTTTCACTATTTCAAACACACCAAATACACCTGAGCATGACAAAATAAATTGATTTCGTTACTGAGAGAAATACCGAATGGCTTTATTTATCATGGCGAAAAGCAATAAGACAGTATCTAATGTTTTCTGTGCAGATTAAAAATATGTATAAGAAGGTAAAAGAAATCGATGTATTTACATTTAATCTCCCATGTATTCTCATATCAACTGCAAAATGATATTTCAGTATGTATAGGCTTCTGATAACAAGGAAACACGACTTGTTTCTTCCTCATGTTTTCATATTTGCTATTTACTGAGGTCACCCAATTTAGCAAGACCGTCTTGGAATACTTTTCTTGCTTTTATTTTTTTTGTGATCCGAAAACCGAAATTCAAATCTTTTGTGTTTATTAATATTTTTGAACTGAAAGGACAGGTGTTCAATCAAATTTTTAACAAAAACGCGATGCCATAGTGTATTCTTCAAACACGGTTGACAACATACACAACGGAATAGTTTTGTTCCTAAATTATTTAAAAAAGGAAAAAAATTTCACTTTTTCAAACACAAAATTTTTAAAAAAAATGTTATCTTCCTTAAAATGTTTGTGACATGCTAATTATATGTCATATTCGACTATTTCCACGTAACCTCTTTTAGTCCAGCTATTGTTTTTGTTGTTAAAAAACTTTAACATCTGCGGGTTTTTGAAAAAGAAAACAAAACCTCGATAGCGGTTTTCATCTGATCACAAACAGTAACTGAAGTCGGTAAAATATAATCGGCAAATTATGAAGCAATGTTCCAAGTAATGATTTATTAGGACCGTTCTCTGAAAATAGAAACATTTTTAATTTCAAATTGGAGCTTTTCACAAACTCACTGAAACTACCCGTTTTACTAATACTGCAGAAAAAATAGCAATTGAAACTTCAATTCCTCATTTTTTTATTGAAGTGTATGGGAAGAACATTTTCAAAAGGTTATAAATGGTTTTATTTTTGTTTCTTTTTTATAAATAGAAATGTATTTTCGTAGTTCGCCGCAGCACATGGCCATTTCATTATTCTTTAATGACGTGCATTTCAATTTCCTAAGGTCGCGGTAATTTCCAGCTAACGCTCCAATTTATTCTATTGTCCTATTGTTTGTGACTAAGCCACCCCACAAAGTGCTGAGCCGCAACTACATAAAGCTTCATTGCATTTGTTCCAGAATCTTACTTTTAAATACAGCACAAACGCGATCGGCTCAGGAAAGTTTTCTTTGATGCGAAAAAAGAATGTCAAAATTAACTCATCTCTGTATTTTTGTTCTTTTCTCGGGTTTCTGTATTTTAGAAAGTTGGTCTGTGCCTCTTTCTCATAATGAAGGTAAGTAAAAAATATTTTTTTCCTTCTTGCAAATTTTTTTTCAAATCAGATTTGCACTGTTAAAAAAGGTATTTATCTCTTTTTTTCCAATTTTTGATAATTAAAAGAAATTAAGAGATTCGCTGCATAATTTGCCCAAAGTACAAGTTACAATTCTGTACCCCTGAGAAACTGAAAAGATTTTAGAAGAATATATATATCCATACTTAATTATGATGATGAAAATTAAAAATTTCATAAAGAATTATTAAATCTTTATGAAATTTTTAATTTTCATCATCATAAGAAAAAAAATCAAGATTTTGTGCTTAAGTTTCAAGTTAAAAGCCGGTTAATAAATAGAGCGATAAAGTCAGTTAATATGCGAGACTTAGGTAGTTTGAATTATTCACAAGATCGCAGTTTGCAAGCTCCTTAGCAACTTTATGAGGTCTTTATCTTTATAAATTTTCTTAAATAGCCGTAGAGCGAGACCAAGAAATTTCAATAAATATTTAACTTGATAACAGACCCAGAAGTTAAAAGCGAAATTCATACTAGGTTATTGTAAATAATTTTACTGGGTTCAAGATAAAACATTTGCTCTGGACTAGCTCTTGATTTCGCACAGTTATACTTAAGCAAGACGTAAACACACTCAGTTTTCGCTCGAACTAGGGAAAGGTAAAAAAAAATGTCAGGTTCAAATCAGAATTGAAAAAAATCACTTGGTTCTAGGAAGGCTAAACCACTTGGTAGCTAGGCCATCTAAATTTTGTGTTTCGCGGTGTTTCAGTACAGAATAGTGTTTGTTGTATAAACGAGGACAAGCGCTGCTATGCTTGCTTATTTTATTTAGGAAATCAGTGAGTGTGATGGCCTTTAAAGAACTAATTCCCAACATAAGACATGTATCACCATGCATAGAAATTACACAAGGCTCAAATTGGCCAAAACTTAAAAACAAGTTGAGCACAATTTCAGGTTGAATATCCATGTAAATGTTTTATACGTAGAGACTTCACTAAAACTCATATCTTTAACTTAGTAACACAATATAAAATACAAGACGTCTCACTGTGTGTCACATTTATTATAAAATGCGAGGCGGCATCGTTTCGTAATTCCTTGGTTGTTTCTATAACAAGTTTTTTCTTCAATATTCGAGCTCCTAGAAATAAGAACATAACTAAGAACAATTTGGGATTGAAATAACCAAAAAATTAAGAACAAGCTTCTGAAAATTTACTAGTTCTTATCAAAAGAGCTTGTATTACATAATACATAAATGAATTTGATTCCCTATTTCTCCTTTTAGTAGTTTTTGCACAAAAATAAAGGTAAAAAAACATTACTCAAATATAACGATCAGAAGTTTGTTCAATTGTTTAAATATATTAAACTTGATAGAGTGGCGTACGATATGTTCCAAAAAATTTTAAATCGCACCGACGACGCGCGATTTCCTTCCGAAGCGACCTTCCGCAATATAGTACTGACAAAATTACACGAAGTAACTAGCTCCATTTTTTAATCTTTTCAATTGCAAACCAACATGCCACATACTTGCTGTTGTAGTTTTTCTCTATTTTGTGATTAGCAATGTAGATACAGAAATCAAGAGCGTGCAAATTGCCGCAAAGAGATACCCGGGCAGCTGCTATAGGTTACGTCGATTTAAAATATCACAAAAAACTGTTCATGTGTTTATTTGCTGTCAGATTTCTTTTTTCCCCATTTTTTAGAGGGCGTTGGAAACTAATAGATATGTGAAATAAAGGGCCACTCCTTTTTCGTTGGAATGACTGCTACAAAATGTCAATGTAGCCCGTAGGATACCAATCAGGGGATAACTTAGATCAATTTCAAAAGTATGTACGAAAAGCATTCATGCAAAGACTTTTCAAATAGTTTAATGAACCTAAAGTAAACAGCTTCAAACACTATGTTATGATTATATGATATAAAAAAGCCTTAAAAGGTACCGCACTATAAATAAATGTAAAAGCTTATCTCTTCCACCTTAAGCGGTAACAAATCCTTAAGTTTCATCTATCTATCTACGTATAGTAAAAAGCAAGCCCCCTTTACTTTACATTTAGTGGTACTCTCTTAATTCTAGAGGCATGAAAGCGAATCAAACATACAATGTCAAATACAATATATTTATGACGGCTAAAGTCGCGGTATATATATTTGCAGATAGATGATATGTTCAAATAATAGCTTTTGCCTCAAATGAACGGCCACATTCGACTTGCTAAACCTTTATAATACTTGACTTTTGGGAGAAATGCGCTATGCTCAAACGAAATCTAGTTGAGAAAAAGCGGCTATACAAACGACATATGCTCATTGCCATAACAATTAAACTTTGGCATTTTCTATTATTGTTTAACTTCATGGCTGCTAGCTACCACTGTAATAATTATTGTACATGTTACTATTTAACATTTAGACTAATAATAATAATAATAATAATAATAATAATTTATTTAATTCCAATTGCAAAGGAAGTGGTCGCTTATTTTTCATAGCCAGAGGCTGTTTAATCGCTCGAGAGCTCAGATCTCCGCGTGAAAGTCGAATTTGCAGATGGAGGGAAACCGGCGTATCCGAAGAAAAACCCTCGAATTCAGATTGAGATCGATAGATCTCGGCCCACATGTCGAGCAAAGAAATCGATCCCGGGTCGTAGAGGTGGTAGGTACGACTAATGACCACTATGCCAGCCTGACTCCCCAGTAAGTTGGGTTTAAAGTTTGGAAAATCAATTCCGGATTCACGTTGACGAGTTGTAACTACTATTCTATTTCAAAATCAGAATTAATACTGACAGTCCGATCCTGCATGATTCTATATAGTTTGTATCTGTTCAACTTACGTATCTGCAACACAACTTGCTGCCATATTTTACAAAAACATGGAACAGATAACGACACTATTAACAAGTATAGTAATCGATTTTTTTCCCAGCACCATTAAAAGGACAATAACATTTTATATATACAAAAATCTTTCAATTGATACATACACATTTAAAAATGTTTTTGTTGAATTTTACAGTTACCTTTGACACCTACTTTGACGCCTTAGAAAGCAAACTAAAGGCAAAGAAATCTGATGCTAATGAGGACAAAAGTGATGAAAGTTCATTAACCAATAAAAAAAAAGAAATCAAGATTGGTCTTATAAATGCTGTGAAGCAAGAAGCAAGAGACTTCCATCCTCCTCATCACAATGACAAAGAATCACGAGACTTCCATCCTCCTAATCACCATGACGTAGAATCACGAGACTTCCATCCTCCTCATCACGATGACAAAGAAGCAAGAGACATGCACCTACATCATCACGATGATCAAGAATCACGAAACTTCCACCCTCCTCATCACGATGACAAAGAATCACGAAACTTCCACCCTCCTCATCACGATGACAAAGAATCACGAAACTTCCACCCTCCTCATCACGATGATCAAGAATCACGAGACTTCCACCCTCCTCATCAAAATGATCAAGAATCACGAGACTTCCACCCTCCTCATCACGATGACAAAGAAGCAAGAGACATGCACCCACCTCATCACGATGATGAAGAATCACGAGACTTCCACCTTCCTTATCACGATGACAAAGAAGCAAGAGACATCCACCCACCTCATCACAATGACCAAGAATCACGAAACTTCCATCCTCATCACAATGACAAAGAATCACGAGAATTTGAAGATTTCTTAAATGCGTATGATGCCAAACTGCCAAATATTTACAACGCACATAATTCCGACACTTCCGAAAAGGAGAAAAGAAATGAAATCTTATACGATCACAGCGATGATAATGATGGGAAGGATAATGACGTTGATGATGAAGGAGCTTCATTTGAAGATGCAGGTCTACCATTTTATCTCAAAGCAGCTGCTCTCCCTTTTGATGACGATGAAAAACGATTTAAAAACCAACTAACACAAAAGTAGAAAGACCAACAAGTTCGATATATAACAGTATTGTGTTACATGACCTACTTTAAAACTTAAAAGATAAAACTTTTTGAAAGCTTAAAAGCTCTTCAATGTCATTATATTGTTGTATATGCTCTAATATTTGATAAATTTCTTACAACACTGTCGCAGGAGCCTTATAAGGCAATCATAACAATTATAAAATGAGTGTGAAACATGTTAACTTGTTTGCGTCACTAGACAATAATCGAGTGTAATAATTTCTTAAGTCAATATTGATAACAATAACCACAATAACAATAATAATAATATTTATACGGTTATTGGTATTGATATTTATATAGATGTTAAACATAGAACCACAACCAGGTGTTAGTGAGGAGGTAGAAAACCTGAAAACACCCTTAGGTCAGTGTGGTAGAAGGGGGCGTGTGGTAAATCATTCATATTAAAGAAACTATAACAAGCTTGAAGAGGTACTAAAAAGTATCGGAAAACTGTAAAAACAGATGTAATTTTAAAAGGGTTAGTTACTGGAAATGAGCTGTTTGTTTACACATATACATATATGTAAACAAACTATGAAAAAAAAGTAATTATCGGTAACCCTTTTAATAAGCAGCCTGAGTTCACTGAAATGCAAAGCTTGCCTTAAACAACAAACGTCAAGCAAGAGTCGAGTCGTAACATTCTTTTTAAATGTAAATAAGTACATAATTAAAAATGGCATATTAACTTCACATGGAATAAAATTAAAATAACAAAAGTCGTACCTGGAAGAAGAATTGTAAAAAGATGCAACTTTTAAAAATCATCGCGAAGATAATTTTCAAAGCAAATGCTAAAGAAGCCTTAATTTAGTTTACTGAAATTTGTTAAGCGCTGGAATTAAATCGCAAAAAACAAGAAAGCAAAAATATCTTCTTTTAGAATTAATCAGCATGCAATTGGAAGAAGAACTTGTAAAAGTAAAAAAGTATTTGAAGTGCTTTCTTACGCCGACATCCCCGATTGAGTAAGTAATTAATCTGTATATTTTCGCTCCCAAATGCTCGCATCATAAAGCAAACCAATTATAAAAATTGTAAATACAGTATTCAGTAAATCTGGCAATAGATTGAATTCCATTTTTAAAAAATCCAACAGCAAATTTCTTTAAAAACATTATGTCCCAAACTGCTTTACAAGAAACCAAAACTCTGCAAACGTTTTTAAAAGTAGAGGCGGGAAAATTGTTGGACGTGCGCACAAAAACTCGCCAAATTGAATAACTTAAGTGTATACTCTGTTAAAGGACAGTTTTCGTTGGAGTAAAAGCTTAATAAAAGTCATTTTGATATTTAATAGGCAGTAGCTTTTATTTTCTGAAGACTAACGGTGTAGAGGGCCAAAGGTAACGGTGTGGGAAGTATATTCTTTGATATACCCAAGTCACCTGTTCGATTTTAGCGGATTGTATATTTGCGCGGACTTTTTCCAGTGAGTGAAGATTGCTTATTTATAAAAATTAAAAAAAAAACTTAAAAAACCCTTAGGACGGGAGAAAAGATATGTGCCGCTGTTAGGGGTATGGTTTCCAGACTAGAACGGGATATAACATGTTGTAATAGTTACAATTTATAAACAATAAACTCTAACTTCTCTAATGAACCAGCAATACTCAGAAAAAATCCGAGTCCATGACGGGAATCGAACCCACGACCTTCCGAACACCGGGCGGACGCTCTATCCACTGAGCTACAAGGAATCTTAGGAGAGCGGGGTCATTTGTTATGAAAGACAGAGGATTCTGTTCATGAGTCTATTTAAGAACATAACAAATGACCCCGCTCTCCTAAGAGTCCTTGTAGCTCAGTGGATAGAGCGTCCACCCGGTGTTCGGAAGGTCGTGGGTTTGATTCCCGTCATGGACTCAGATTTTTTCTGAGTATTGCTGGTTCATTAGAGAAGTTAGAGTTTATTGTTTATAATACAAACCAGTGCTAAGATTATTTATTATTTACAAAGTTACAGTTTAGTAACAAAAATTACTATGGCTGGGTTTTGAAGAACGTGAATTTGTAAGTAGACAACAGGCCTGCAGTTTGTGCAGTGTTCATTGACTTCCGAAAAGCTTCTGACTCAGTATTCCACGCAAATTTACCATACAAAGTGCAAGCCATGGAGTCATGGGAAACCTGTGGAAAAGGCTTACAGACTACCTTTCTAATCGGACTCAATTCACCTGCGGAGTGCCACAGGGGTTTGTGCTCGGCCCCTCTCTATTCAATCTGTACACGGATGACCTACCAATTGTACTCAATACTCAGGAAAACAGAGGCATTGAGATATATGCGGATGACACGACCTTATACTGCATAGCTGATGATGTAGACACTGTGTGATAGCTGCGACTAATGGAGCACTTGCCCTCGTAGCCGAGTGGTGCATTGTGAATGCTATGATATTACACCCAACAAAGTGCAAAACTATGCTATTGTACAGATCGGTGTTTATTGGCTCAATACAAGCACTGATAATAAACAATGTAATAATCAGTAACTTTGTCAACTCCATTTGGTGTCTAGAAGTAGTCATTGATAATAAGCTACATTGGACTCCACATTTAAAAGAAATTCTGTAACTTATGGGGCTCTCGTCTGGGGAAACTGTAAAAAGACCCTCTTTGATGATTTAAACAAAATGCATGTATGTAAGGGCAGCTATAATTATATTTTACCGCCGCCTGGTTAGCCTAGTCTGTTGTGCGGGAGGTCTCGGGTTCGATTCCCGGCCGGACCACCACTCAGGGCTTAAAAATGAGGAGAAAGTGCTGACTTTGCTCTAACATCTGCAAATGGTTAGACTTTCGCCTCTTCTCGGATAAGGAAGTTAAACCGTAGGTCCAGTCTCTCGATCACTCTGTCGAGGGACTTAAAAGAACCCACGCACTCGTCGAAAAGAGTAGGGTAGTGATTCCGGTGTTGTGGTCTCTCTGTTCTTCTGAGGGCATTTGTTAATGGTATTATCTGTGAGCCGCTCCAGCGGACTATCCAAGACCCTCAACTGTCAAACCTTGTACTGATCATTGTAAAGCGCCTTTGAACATATCTATATGAAAAAGGCGTATATAAATCCGAATTTATTTATATATTTATATATATAATTTATTTATATAATTTATATATTTAGATATGACGTCCAACTCCAAGCAGTGATAATCTAGTAACATAAAGTTGCCACTTTTGCACACAAAGACATATAATTTAGAAGGTAATACAAACAAGCTTTCAAAACGAAGAAATAGTGCTTACTCATCGAGGGGAGGTAACAAACTTGCAATACAACAACCTTGTACAGACATAATTAATTCATTAATGACAACTCCCCAAAGGGGCTTTTCAGTGTTATGTTAAAAACCTCCCCTTTCCCCAGTTAAGATTCCCAACTAGGAGGAGGCAAACTAGTTGGCTATTTACAAAGCGTGGTAGATTTGTCCCTGGGATCACCGAGGACAAATCCATTCAGTGGTCTGATTCGGGGGAATCGAACTCGGGTCTTCTGCATTCAAAGCCCCAACTCTGACCACTGCGCCACGCTGCCTCCTGACCGATACTGCCTCCTGACCGACACTGCCTCCTGAACGATACTGCCTCCTGACCGACACTGCCTCCTGATCGATACTGCCTCCTGACCGATACTGCCTCCTGACCGACACTGCCTCCTGACCGACACTGCCTCCTGACCGACACTGCCTCCTGACCGACACCGCCTCCTGATCGATACTGCCTCCTGACCGACACTGCCTCCTGACCGACACTGCCTCCTGATAGATACTGCCTCCTGACCGATACTGCCTGCTGACCGACACTGTCTCCTGACCGACACTGCCTCCTGACCGACACTGCCTCCTGACCGACACTGTCTCCTGACCGACACTGCCTCCTGACCGACACTGCCTCCTGACCGACACTGCCTCCTGACCGACACTGCCTCCTGACTGACACTGCCTCCTGACTGAAACTGCCTCCTGACCAACACTACCTCCTGACTGATACTGCCTCCTAACATACTCCGTAACTCTATCATATATAGGGCATCAACACTGTGGAACAATCTGAACGATTCTTTAACTACCATCTGTAATAATAATAATACATTTAAAAACTGGTTAAGGAACATCTTAACCTTTTAACATTTTCACCAAATTTTAAAAAAGTGACGATATTATTTATTTTTAGCTTTTTTATTACTCTAAGATAGATAGTTATAGGTAAATAATCTTTAAAATTTAATATTAATTTTGTGACACAAGGCCACGTCAGCTGTATATAGCTGCCGCTTAGCTTTAACCGTGTACAAAAAGGCTAATATTATTATTATTATTATTATTATTATTATTATTATTGTTGTTGTTGTTGTTCTTATCATTATTATTATCTCTGTTTAAAGCTCATTTGCTAATAGATTACCAAGGTCCAAGGAACACGCAGACAACTAGACTACTCGTTGTCCTATTTGGCTGTCCTCTGTAAATTTACTTGAGCAGATCACAATGTTCTTCTTTAAAACAGGGTATCAAGATCAAGATATTTCTAGTTCAGATCAAAGTAACTTTCAGCGTCATATC
>JAOTRI020139502.1:0-10827 GCA_028564885.2 Zoanthus sanctaehelenae
AACTCAGCTTTCCATCCTTCTGGGGTAGGTAAATGAGTACCAGCGTCTGCTGGGAGCTAACCTGCAATGGATTAGTAGAATGCAAAACAGTCTCTTCCTTTGCCGGGAGACCGAGAATCCAAGCGCGTTCGTCATATAGGAAACTGGGAAGAGTAAATGGCGTGCAAACTGGAGCGAAAAGGAATTGGGGCGAGTGGCTGAAGGGAGAGACTGCCGCCATTCCATTCTTCAAATCTGTTCAGCAATTTTCCATTCCTCAGGAAACGGAAAATTCCCATTGGTCAGTTTTTCATAGGAGCTGTCAATCACATGTATCAGAAACAGTGGACCTTCGACTGGGGCATGGAAAGTTGAAAATGAAGTTACATGGAATGTCTTGTGAAAAATTATCTGGATTTGTACTAAAAAAGGGAAAAGAAAATCATGCCTTAATAAAAGCAGTAGACTTGTTCGCGGTGCTTCCTACTTGATTTGATAAAAGTGTGATTTACAAGCTATTTGATTTGTACGTGGAGACGAAGAGAAAAGCAAAGTGCGACCATTGACGAGGTTTTTAAAATTGTTGTATCTCCGCTTAAAAGTATTTTATTTCAGCCGAGTTAGATCTTTCTCCAGTGGAAAATTTCACAATATTTACACATATTAAGTTTTACAGCCGGAGTTTGTTTTAAAGATATTTTAAAATAACGACGGCTGTAAATGTTTGGTCTTGTAGCGTCGACAGCTGTGTGTGTTTTCATCTCAAAATTAAAACATATATGTGCAGTACAATATAGAGCAAAATCTGCAAAATACATCAAATTAAAAACCAAAGAAAAAACTTATGAGCAGAAATTACCTTCAGCTGTATGATAATTCAACAAAATTTTATTTAAAAATAATGTATATCAAAAATGTAAGTTGATTTACCCACGGTCTGATCACGCACTTAAGAATTTACGGAAACTTTGATGTCGGTCCTGCTTTTGATGGATTGTGACAGCTCCAGTCGAAAAACTGACTAATGGGAATTTTCCGTTTCCTGAGAAAAGGAAAATTGCTGAACGGATTTGAAGTATGGAAAGGTGACTGTCTCTCCCTTCAGCCACTTGCCCCATTCCTTTTTGATCCCGCCCGCACGTTCATTTCCTCTTCCCAGTTTCCCATATGATTCTCGATCTCCCGGCGAGGAAGAGACTGTTTTGGAGTCTAATGGATTAGTGTCCCGTCCAGGGGGGAGTCAAAGACTCTCATCCGCTTAACATTATGGAATCTGGAGATAAGCGCTATGGGGCACAGGCTCGTAAAAGGATTTAGCTTAGCTTAGCGTTTCATGTATTTACTCCGACAAAGCACTCCAGGTCGAATTGTCATTACAAGAAATTCTTTTCACTACGGTGTAAAATTATTCCTTTTTTCAAACTACTTCAAAATGGGCCTTACTTTATCTTAACATACCTGCTTTCCGCGGAGACTGTGTTGCACTGAAACTTCTATCTCTGAGCTCTTTATTATTTCTCCTATCTCCGCGGTGTCTGCCACCACGTTGATACCAATAACCTTTTCCTCTAGGGCTATTACCCCTGGAGATGGTATCATCCTGCGACTGTGCCTCACTCTTTTCACTGTGCTGGTCTTTTTTCTTGCTTGTGTGACTACTTCTCTCATACTCACGGTTTATTGTGGTTGGCCGACAGGTATCATGGTGAGCCTTGCTTTGCCCTGGTGAACTGAGTTGATTATTTTTCAAACCACTTGGAATAGGCACATCAGTCTTTTCTACTTTGCGATCTCTTTTACGTCTGTCTTCTTCTCTTAGCTCCTTTGATTTTGACTGGGGTTCGCTCCAGGAATTTGAATGATGTCTTAAAGGTTTGTTCTTTGGTTTGGTTCTTTGCATTTCTTGTTTTAGTTCTGTTTGCGGCTCTTTCTTAGGCTGTTGTTGGTTTCTGTTTGTAACTCGAAATTTCTCTGCACTTTCCACGAGCTTAGAATTTTTTTGTGAGGAATGCGCTTTCGCATCATCATGAACAACTAAAGTTTCTTTTTTGCTGTGGTTTTGATCTTTAAGAGACGCATAAGTTTTATGTAAGTTACCAGAGCTTGAATGCATCATCTTTTTGCTGTCCTCAACTTCACAGTCAATCCATGTTCCCTTTCCCCCTCTGAATCTTCTACCTCTCCGAGTTCTTTTTTTCTTCTTCTCATGTTCATCTTGCGTTAAATTAAGCTCATTGCCACTTACGCTGTCGTGCAATTCCTCTATCTGAATTTCTTTATTATCATCTTGTCTAAAGTTGTCATTGACCGTTGTACACTGCTGTATCTGGGGTTTCTTAGATGTCACACGGAACACATTATCCTGTCTCCTCTCCTGTTGTTTCTCGAAATGCTCATCCTGTCTCCCCCCCTGTAGATCCTTATCAAACTTCTCATTTTGTCCTCTCTTCTGTATATCTTTTTCAAACTGTTCAGCCTGTCCCTTCCCCTGATGGTCTTTCTCAAACTGCTCATCCTGTCCTCTTCCCTTTAGGCCTTTCTCAAACTGCTTAGCCTTACCCATCTTCTGTTTGTCTTTCTCAAATTGCTCAGCCTGTTCCCTCTTCTGCTTGTTTTTCTTAAACTGCTCATCCTGTTCCGTCCCCTGTACGTCTTTCTCAAGCTGCTCAGCCTGTCCCCTCTTTTGTTTGTTTTTCTTAAGCTGCTCATCCTGTTCCCTCCCCTGTACGTCTTTCTCAAATTGCTTAGCCTGTCCCACCTTCTGTTTGTTTTTCTTAAACTGCTCATCTTGTTCCCTCCCCTGTACGTCTATCTCAAATTGCTCAGCCTGTCCCCCCTTCTGTTTGTTTTTCTTAAGCTGCTCATCCTGTCCCCTCCACTGTTGGTTTTTCTCAAACTTTTTGTCTTGTTCTTTCCTCTGTTGCGGTTTTTCCAAAGTTTCCAAAACGTCAACCTGTTCTCTCAACTGCTGGGGTTTCTCAGCCTGGTGACCCTTTTTTGTTCCCTGTTCTTCGTTTTCTTTTTTTTCCGTGTGGCGTCCTATGTGAGGCGGCAATACATTTCAAATAAAATACACTAAATGAAGCAACGTATTAGAAAATCAAATATTTTTTAAGAAGTTGGAAAACAGTTTTAGAACAATAACAGTGCAACAACTTTATGATAACAACAATAAAAAAATAGTACTAAAAACAATAACAAAAATTAGAAAAACAAAATAAAGACTCTAACTATAGTACTAATACAACGACTACTATGACTACTACTACTACTACTACTATACAATCAATACTTTTAATATTAATAACAATAATAAAATTAGACAGACTTAATAACATCTGCAAGAAAAGTATAAATGGCTATAGTAGAGAAGAATTTTTCCACTCAATGAAAATGTTGGCAGGGAGAAAGTTCTTCTCTACACCATATCAATTTTTCCAATTTGAATTAAGTCAGTTTATTTTTAATTTCTAATTTTATTCTAAAAACCTTTTCTATTTGGTACTAGTTTTCGAGATTAATTTTAACTGCTACGTTACGATTGAAGATGTATGTTGAAGCTAGAATACAAAAGGAAAAGTTCAGAAATGAAAGTGTTTACAACCTGCGTTCTCTTGTTATTTTTACAATCGCAGTTTGTTTGTTCTTTTTACTCAAGTTGAAATGAACGAAATTAAAGACAAGAAGAAACTCAAAAAAACCCCGAGCCCCAAATGGTGTTTAAATCCAAGACCTTCCGTGTTTTAGTCGGATGCAGTAACCACTGAGTAACTGAGGGTTTACCTCGGTGTATAAACCTGTTAACTTCACGAGTGACGTAGAACAATGAAAACAATAAAGTCAAAACAATAGACGGAACGAACATAGTTACCACTGAGTAACTGAGGGTTTACCTCCGTGTAAGAACCTGTTAACTTCACCAGTGACGTAGGACAATGAAAACAATAAAGTCAAAACAATAGACGGAACGAACATAGTAACCACTGAGTAACTGAGGGTTACCTCGGTGTAAGAACCTGTTAACTTCACGAGTGACGTAGAACAATGAAAACAATAAAGTCAAAACAATAGACAGAACGAACATAGTAACCACTGAGTAACTGAGGGTTTACCTCGGTGTAAGAACCTGTTAACTTCACGAGTGACGTAGAACAATGAAAACAATAAAGTCAAAACAATAGACGGAACGAACATAATAGTGACAAAACAAAGGAAAAACTTTACAGGTTCTTACACCAATGATGAGCCGAAATTGGATATTCTATGACAGCATGACACTGTTAGCGAGTCATTTGCGTTAGAAATTACTTAACTGCGTAACTGCGCGAAGCAGTTGCAGTCAGGCCCCAAAAAGTCAACCTTTTCTCATCATAGTCTCCAGTAGCTCAACGATTCGCGCATTTGAATGGTACACGGAGGGTCGTGGGTTCAAATCTCATTTAGGGCTCGGATTTTTCTCCTTCTCTTTCATTTCGTAAAATTATAATTCTATATGTAACAAGAAACGGCCCAAAAATAGGAATTTGCGTTTATATAAGTTCAGCGTTTATGTATGAACTATTTTTAATTGTTTTAATGATGGATAACAAAAGAGTCTGTACGTGCGAAGGTATTTGCATAATTTGCAATGAAAACATAAAGGAAACTCCGTATATGCCGTTGAACTCTATTGAAATATAACACGAACTCCCCCAAGACAGCCGCAGTTGGACTCTATTCAAACATTTATTCCCCCAAGACAGCTGCAGTTGAACTCTAATCAAACACGAATTCCCCCAAGACAGCCGCAGTTGAACTCTTTTCGAATACGAATTCCCCCCAAGACAGCCACAGTTGAACTTTATTCAAACACGAATTCCCCCAAGACAGCCGTAGTTGAACTCTATTTAAACATGAATTCCCCAAGACAGCCGCAGTTGAACTCTTTTTCAACATGAATTCTCTCATGACACATTTTTGTAGTTATTATTCAAATTCATCTAATAAATTCATCACGAAAATGGTGGCCAGCCGGGTGTAAAAAGGTCAAATCTCTAATTATATTCGTATTGTAATATATTTTAATTTAGATAAGAATTGCCTCTTTAAGATTAATACGCTTACAACGTTTATTCCAAATATGTTTAAATGTGGCAACTTGGTTTCGGATTTTAGCACATAAAGTATAACACATTTCTTACCTTCAGCACCACAACTTTCGTCAGATCTTACTGTATCAGACACAGCGAAGTTCTCATCCCGATGTTGGAGACCATGGTTATCCCCAAGGTTGTCTCCAGGCTCTTCGCCAACCCTTATCTCTTCCCCAGATTCCTTCGAGCCCCAAAGAGCTCGTACCTTGTCTGAATGTACCATTTTTGCTAATTGGTCCTCATTCCAGGCTTTATTGAGAGTCCGATCGATTTCATGGGGCTACAAGTTTTGAAAAATATTTTGATCAGCCTTTGCTAAATTGAGTGATGACAGACTTAAAAGGGAAATATTAAGTAAATTCTGGTAAAATAACCTTTATTAGATAAACATAACGAAACAGAGAGATCAATGCTGTGACTCAGTAACCACTACAAAATCCGAGTAAGTCATATTTTATTTAACAAATAAAGAAGCCTAAGCCGTGTATTAGGCTGTGATAAAACACGACGGACATTTGCGAACACGAGGGAAATACAGAAAACACGAGCCGCAGCCAAGTTTTCAAATTTCCGGAGTGTTTTAATCATAATCTAATACACTGTTTAGCTTCTCTACTTGCTTTATGATACAGATTTTACAACCGCGAGTATCAAAACTCAAAAAAACACACTTTTTCTATGTTCCATACTCTGATAAAACTTCATAAAAACATCTAATTGTTTTTCTATTTATAAAGTTTAAGACAAAGAAATAAAACCGCATGAACCACACAAAGAAGTAAAAAGCAAACCAGAAAGGTGATTTCTAGGAGCCGTTGAAAGATGATTTCTAGGAGCCGTTGAAAGATGATTTCTAGGAGCCGTTGAAAGGTGATTTCTAGGAGCCGTTGAAAGGTGACTTCTAGGAGCCGTTGAAAGGTGATTTCTAGGAGCCGTTGAAAGATGATTTCTAGGAGCTGTTGAAAGGTGATTTCTAGGAGCCGTTGAAAGGTGATTTCTAGGAGCCGTAGAAAGGTGATTTCTAGGAGCCGTTGAAAGGTGATTTCTATAGGAGCCGTTGAAAGGTGATTTCTAGGAGCCGTTGAAAGGTGATTTCTAGGAGCCGTTGAAAGGTGACTTCTAGGAGCCATTGAAAGGTGATTTCTATAGGAGCCGTCGAAAGGTGATTTCTAGGAGCCGCTGAAAGGTGATTTCTAGGAGCCGTAGAAAGGTGATTTCTAGGAGCCGTTGAAAGGTGATTTCTAGGAGCCGTTGAAAGGTGATTTCTAGGAGCTGTAGAAAGGTGGTTTTTAGGAGCCGTTGAAAGGTGATTTCTAGGAGCCGTAGAAAGGTGATTTCTAGGAGCCGTTGTCGTTCACGTTTCCATCCTTGTCCCTTAAGGTGCCTAATACCGCACGAGGCCGTAGGTCGTATGCGTGTTTCAAACTCGTAGTCCATGAGGCCAAGGGGTCTAAATGTTTTATTATAAACCAATTAATCTTTCAAAAAAGGGTGTACTGTTGACTATCGAGGAGATCCTCTGATATAACGGATCTTAAACAAGGAAGAGGGAACTGACGTGAACGACGATGGCTCCATAAAATCACCATTCTGGTTTACTCTTAATTCCTTTGTTCGGGTCAGTAGGGTTTTATTTCCTTGCTTTTTGTTTTGTGAATAGAAAAACGATTTAATGTTTCTCCATAAAGCTAAACAAATATTGTGAAAGTTTTCGCACAGTCTCGACAGCTCCAAAACAGGTTTTTCCATGTTCTAATTTTAGTAACAACTCCTTGCACGTTCTCCGCTCGCTGCATTCCAACGTGCAGTTATTGTATTTCTTATTGTTTTCAGCCGTTGACGTTGGCATCGCCGTCCTAGTTGCTTAAGCTCTATATTAGCAAAACGGAAGTCATTACTATTTTGATTCACCATCTTTTCTCTTCTAGTATACAATAAAAAATAAGTATTTTCCAACATAAGGGATATTACACATACTGCAATCTGATTGGCTCCATACCTCGGGCTAGATTTTTTTACGGATACAAACTTATTTAGCACCTCGAAATTAGCATTTACTTATATTTAATTTTGGCCTCATGGCCTATTGCTTTGTTGTTCATGCGGCCTCGAGGTCTAATTGTTAATTAGATTAAGATTCAAATAAGTTTGTTTTTAAAATAAATTATCTTCAAAAGTACTATTCATTTACTAGTTTAATACTAAAAGAATTATCTTCCTTGATGTTGGTGCCTAGCGATAAATATTCACCACTAGTCACCTCCACTTCAGCGGATAATTAACAATGGGACCTGGAGGACGAATGGACTACGAATCAATAGCCCTACCCCTCCATCGCCATGGCAACAGCCAAGGTCACCCCAAGCTGTGAGGCTGCCTCAACAACAAACGGTTCAATTGCATTATTTGACAATTGTTAATTAGACCTCTAGAAGAGTAGCCAATCAGGATGCAGGATGCATGTTAGACTGTTAGTAGGTTTATACTAATTACATATATCCAGATGAAAGCTTTAGTGATACAAGCATCTATTTTAAAACACGTTTTTAAAACGGTAACGTAAAATCATGGCTTAAAGACCTTAAATTTCTTGTTTGTTTCGAAGGAAGTAAATGTGCCCAGGATTGTTTCTATTAGTATTACGGTAGCTGGTGAACAGCACTTTCCACGTGCTCTGATTGGTTCACCAAACACCAAATATCCTGCACTATTATCCTTGACCATTCAACCGTGAAAAAATTGATTGCTCGCGTGAGATAGATTGTGGAAGACTGGTAGAGAAACTTGCTTTTGGCAAGACTTTAATAAGTTTGTTTTTAAAATAAATTATCTTCAAAATTTTATTCATTTACTAGTTTAATACTAAAAGAATTATCTCCCTTGATGTTGGTGCCAGACGATAGATATTCACCACTAGTTACCTCCACTTCAGCGGCTAATTAACAATAGGACCTAGAGGACTACGAATGGACTACAAATCAATAGTTCATGAGGCTGTACCCCTCCATCACCATGGCAACAGCCAAGGTCACCCCAAGCTGTTAGGCTGCCTCAACAACAAACGGTTCAATTGCATTATTTGACAATTAGGTTTCGAGGACGAATCCAGGGAAATCGGGTTGGCATAGTGGTCATCAGTCGTGCCTCCCACCTCTAGGACCTGGGATCGGTTCCTCGGCTCGGCATGTGGGCTGAGATTTGTTGATCTCAATCTGACTCCAAGGATTTTTCTCTGGGTACTCCAGTTTTCCTCCCTCTGCAAATTCGACTTTCACGGCAAGATCTGAGCCCGTCGACCAATTAAACATTAGACTCTGGCTATGAAGAACGGGCAACCACTTCCTTTGCAACTGATGTTAAATAAAGTACTATTATCATCATTATATATTATTATTATTATCATTATTAATATTACTATTATTATTATTTATTAATTCCACTACAAGTCAATAGCCCAAGTAGTCGTAGGCTGAGTGGGCTATTTAAAATTGTAGTCCATGAGCCGAAAGGCCTAAATGTTTTAGTTTGAATCTAGTAACTGTTCGATAAAACCATCCGTTTTTTTTAGCAAAACGGGACTCATTATTATTTTGATCCGCCATCTTTTCTCTATTAACAGGCCATCACAAACAGATCTGTTGTATAGTAGCCAATCAGAATGGAGGATGCGTATTTGACCGTTAGTAAATTTATACTAATTGTGAATTATTCTAAATTATATTACCCGAACTTTCAAAAATACCATTCTATATTTAACTAGCATGGTTTCACATCAATAATCCATATCCACTATTATTCTTTAATTGAATCGGTAATAATGGTCATGGTGCAAACAGGCATTGTTCGTAGATTCTTGCAATATTCTTTGCTTTAGGGCAGACGTGGTTGGTGCAGTTGGTAAGATCTTTTCGTTCCAACCACAAGGTCCCCAGTTTGATCCCGGCAGTTTGCTAAGATTTCAATATTTGTGTGACCTTCTTTTTCGCCTAAGCCAACTCTCCTTTCCATCTATTAGGGGTAGGTAAATGAGTACCAGTATCTGCTGGGAGCTAACCTGCGATGGATCAGTGTCCAGCTTAACACTACAGAAACTGGAGGATAAGAGCCGGCCCCATGGACCACTAGGCTATTCTTTGCTTTTACTTTGAGAGTTAAAATAAATTATACTGCTACTAAATTCAAAGTTTTCAATCCTACCGTCGTGGTATTATCATTGCCTTCCATTTTGAATGTTTTATCTTTTTTCTTTTGCAGTTCTTCTCTTTCAGCTGCTCTTACAAGCTCGAAAAACTGGTCAGGAGTCTAAGCACAAAAAATAATAAGCAACATTTTATTATAAAAAGAATTAATAGAAACTACCATGTATCAAATAATCTGATTGGCTAACATAGTATATAACTTATCTTTAATAGGCAACCTTCGTTCACTGTTAAAAATCTGCAGCTGCAATTATTCAAAATCGATCACGTGATTTCGGTATATCAGTGATTAGTATCACCCAGCTAGTTGACTATTGCAAATCTAGCATTTTGATTGGCTAAGCTACTAGTGGTCTATTAGTAATAGTCATCGAGTAGCGATTTTTGAAAACCGGTTATTGCTTTTTTTTTTGTGCCGGTTATTGCTTTTTCTGTCCAACTAGTTAGGTGATACTAAAACAATTAGACCTCTCGGCATCATGGACTACGACTTTGAATGGACTATTACTCGTAGTCCATTCGTCCACGAGGTCAATTGTTAAACATACGACTCCACTCTACAAAAAGAATCATACACCTTCGCGGAGTCTATTGCCGGTTTTCATTTCACGTTATGGCGGCCATGTTGGTGTACTCACAACAAAGGAGTTTTAATTATTTCTTTTGTTTGTACACCAACATGGCTGCTATGTCTATTGTCCTTTGTGTCTCTTGGGATAGTGTGAAAACCAAGAATACCTTTATTTTTCAGAATACTTTCAAGATACTGCAAATATAGCCATTCTCCAGTCTTTTGGATACGTTTTAAGTTTAGGTTTCTTGTGAAGCAGTTTGGGACATTTCTGATCAGGTTCTCTGTTTGTTTGTTTGTTTTTTAAAAATAGAATTCAATACTTTGCCAAAAGTATTGAATACCAGGTTTACAATTGTTGTAATTGGGTTGTTCTAAGAAGGGAACGTTTGGGAGCAAAATTATGCAGATTGCAGACTTGTTTTGACAAGGTCACTTCAAGATGGCGATTCAGTAGTTATTCAATCGGAGATGGCGGCGTGAGAAAACGCTTCAAATACTGGTTGAGTTCTTGTAATGTTCTATTAAAACATTAAACTTACTTCCAAAAGGACATGCTGATAAATTCTACATCAAAGTATTCAGTTTGCTAATTTTTAAAGGGTTTTTTAAATCTTCCTTTATAAGCAACTTTTTGTGATTTCTATTGTTTTCTATTGAACTTAATATGCCATTTTAAATATGCACTTTCGTTTAACTTAAAACATTTTGTTCAAACTCGACCCTTGCTTGAAGTTCGTTAAGGCGTTTTGCAATGCAGTTAACTCAAGTTACTTATTAACCCTTTTCAGTCCCAGTTGTTTTGCTAAATTCTCCCAACTTGTTCCCATACTTTTCATCGAGAAAGTTTGGGAGAATTCTTCTTTTGTTCTTCTGTGGTTTACTTTCTTTGGTTACAGTATTGAATCCTAGCCCTAGCTCGTAGTTTACTATATTAACCCTTTCA
>JAOTRI020139510.1:0-10827 GCA_028564885.2 Zoanthus sanctaehelenae
TAGTAGTAGTAGTAGTAGTAGTAATAGTAATAGTAGTAGTAGTAGTAGTAGTAGTAGTAGTAGTAGTAGTAGTAGTAAAAAGCTTTATTGGCTTGACATAAAACATTTTACATTTTGCCAAAGCATTTTGACTTACATTTCAATAACAATAACAAATCAACAATATCAATTAATAATACATTCCTGATTACATGCTTCATAAATTAAACATTCTTAATTACATGTTTTATATAACTGAAAACAAATTATTTTCATAACGACAACAGTAACAGTAACATGTATAAAAACAAAATTAACGATTGTGTAGCACTACTACTACTTCTACTACTACACAACTACTACTACTAGTAGTAGTAGCAGTAGTAGTAGTAGTAGTAGTCGTAGTAGTGGTGGTAGTGGTTTCACACGAAACCAAACTGTAACATGTACAGCTAGCCTCTTTCCAATTTCTGTTATTGAATCGAAGCATAACAAAAGCTTCAAGGTAATCTTCGAGAGCCCTGTCTCGTGTGCTTGAATAACCGAAGACCAGTGCGGGAGGGTGTCTTTGTGAGTTACCCATCAACTCACCTTGTCATCCTCACAAACAACTGTCAAACCATCAGCTCGGCTTAAAAACTTTGAGTTGATAATAAGCTGCTCAGAAAAGCAGAAATTGTTCGAAGTTCTTAGTATTGAAAAAGATGCTCAAAACGCCAAAAGTTTAAAGTTTCCGAGCACAATCTGGAGATGCCCAGGTGCGGTCTCTCAAAATGCGTCTTTGGGCCTACGGGCCGTATAGTATTCGCGTGTTTTCCGATAGACCGCAGTCCCTTCCGTTCAGCTATTCGCCCTCGTTTCTTTTTGCTCCCGTCCCCGCGTCCACTTCCTCTTTCCAGTTTCCATATGATGAACGCGGTTGGATTCTCGGTCTCCAGGCGTCAGGCGAAGGAAGCAGGAATCAAAATTGCAACCGATATGGTCGCATTTGCGACTAAATTTTTCCATTTGCGACCAATCTACATCTCCGACAGCAAATAAAAAACTGTTGGCCAGAAGTCACTTCTTCACATAGTAATTAGTACTTTTCAATTTTTTGATTCTGCGCCCAAAATTTTGAAATTTTTTTAATTTCGAGCCATGGGATCATGGGAAGACTGTTTTGCAGCCTAGTTTTCCAACCGATTCCACGGATTTCAATTTTCAGAAAGTGTGTAAAACTTTGTAAAACTCGCAAATCATCACTTAAAAACAATTTTAAAGAAATCTTGAAATGTTCCAAAAATGTTCATACAGACCTTGTTCTCGGCTATTAATACTCTCTCTGTATAAGGAAGCGTGAAGGTGAAGCTATTACACGAAGAGGAAGAACTGAAAAAAAATTCAATCTGATTTCGAAAGTGAAACATAAAATAAAGCGAAAGGTAGGAACAATATTTCACTTACAACTTGAGCTTGAAATACATTCTATTGGTGTTTTACAGGATGCTAATTTATTCCCTTTATCTCATAACACAAACTGCACTTCTGGTAAACATGTTGACTTAATTTGACTACTAAACCCACAATGCCATCATTTCTCTTTCACTTTCTTGTTGCTATCTGCTCAATTCTAACTTTCTCCAAGGATAATAAAAAACATGTTTTTTTTAAAAAAAAACAGAAATAGTCGGATCAAATATTAGAAGCCAAAATAAGTTTTCTTAAATATATTGCTTGAGATGGTTTTTGGTTATGACGCACACACTTGTGGGTGGTGTAGGAGGGAAAACCCCTGAGTCTAAAGGAACAGACTGCTAAATTTAGTAAATAAAATATGCTAAAAGAGGAAGTCATTTACGAGCAGCGCGACTATTATATAATGGACCATTGAGTTTCCGTATATTTTTGATGATTTTTGTAAAGCCATTAAAACTTGTTTAATAAATGGCTGTGCTAGCTAAACAGATGATTTGGATTAGTTTTCCGCGGAAACAATATTTCAAAAAATATTGTTTTCATATTATTAATAAATTTCAATAAATCATAATTATGTGTTAAATTGCAATGTTGCTGCGACGTTACTACAACGGGATCCAATGTCCAAACTAGCCTAAAATTCATATCTAGAATCAAAATTAAACTTTCTTCAAGGCTGAATGTCAGTTTATTCTCAATTAAATGAAGTTAATATCTAAGTTCGTAGAACATTGATTGCCATTTTAGGATAAATTGTTAAGACAGATTGCAAGGTGGAAGCAGGAAATAGTTGTTAACCAATAGTATTCGAGAATCGTGGTCACATGTGTTCAGATCAGCCTGACATTCTGCCTTGTATTGCGAATTGTAATTGAACCGCATTAGAGGAATGTAACTTCCGTGTGTTTTTAATTCCATGCGAAGGTACTCGGCAGTTTTGGAGTACTGTTGAGATCTCGTCGAATTTGTGAAATAGAGTCTTTGTACAGTCATGACAGAAGTTTTAATAGTCCATTCGGGGACCCTGCGAAAGTCGCCACCCGAACACAAACTTATGCGAACGGTAAGCCATTAAGTTCTACGTGCCTGTTTCAGAAGTTGTCATTTCAAGATGTATTCGGTATGCTTTTACTGAAACAACATCGATTTAATCAATTTGATTTGAAGCTCGAATAACCCTCTAAAAATATGAGTTAGAAGCTTATCAATGAATTACCTTTTAGTTGTGAATGTTTGGTGTCGTCAATTTCTTGAAATTTGTTATTGCGTTGTACTGGCTTCAGTGGTGTTGAGCAATGCAATCAAATGCGACCTTCATGAAAAAGCATTTCAGCAACTCACAGTTGGTGTCTACGTAAACTGAAATTAATGCTCGTTATTTTAAATACTAATTCAGAGTTTCGTTTAATCAAAACAAAAACAATAGTGAGGTATTCCGGTTTTTGATAAGCGGAAAGCATTAAATCTTGAAGTTCGTTTTAAATTTCCACCTCAATATGAATAACAAACTAAATGATCTTCAAATGTATATGATCTTTTGATCTGGACAGCATTTTCAGAATAGAAAAGTCATTGCCTTTGCAATATTCATAACTATAGAACCTCAAACAACACAATGCATGGAAGTCCTCAAATATTGATCTTGTTGAGGTACAACGATCGTCTCAAAATAACATTTTTATTTATAGGGAGTTTATATATTTAGGAAGCTTTGCATCATAAAGATAAATGAAGCTGATTTCTCGGTTTCTGCTTTGCTCTTTATAGTATGTTGAGTTTCGTGTCGTTGCCTAAAATTGCCATTCCCAGTAAATGTTGTACATGTTTTAAAAAACGAATCCAGATAAAACTCTCCAGCGCTATCGGGTCTGACCTTTGTATTACACAATGACAAAGCTTTTTGTCTATAGAATTTTGTCCCGTTTCACAACTCGAAAAGCATGTGCGGGATGGCCTCTTAGTTAAGTTTTTAATTTGTCAAATGAGCAATTTGAAAACAATTCGGTGAATCATTAATCGGCATTAAAATTGTATTAAAATCATGTTCATTTTTTCCTTTTTGTTAATTATTAAAAATGAATATATTAGTCAAGAATGTTTCTCTCGGATACCTCTGTCATTTTGCGTTATTGTGGTTTTTGTCCAAATCTCCCGACCATAAGGATTTTTCATTAATTTTCGTGATAAACACATGCTAGATGCAACTGTATTGATAAAGAAAAATCTCTGTAGAACAGTTTTTATGTTTTTAAAAACTATTATTATGTCTAGTTATTTGATTAATGGTATATAAATTGTTAAGCAAACACGATTTTTTGATTTCCTTTTTCTTAAATGTTTTATCACATCAAGTTAATTAAAGATTAATTCCATATAAAGATCATTAAGCGAAAAAGAGGCTGCTTTTTTCAGATTTTTAAAACACTTTGAAATTTGGCTTTAGATAGAATATTTTAATTGTATTTAAAAATCAGTTTGTGTTTTGTTAAAAGTAAAGCAACAATTGTTGGTATACTATTTTTTGTAAGAATATTGTTTTTGGGACCAAGACTGGATAATATTTTTTTGGCAAATTTTTTAAAAGTTGAAACTATTTTGATGAATATTTTTAGTTCTGGGTATATCAGTATAATAATTTAATATCATTGACATGGAAATGACTGTGGTAATAGATCTGTATATGTAACAGGTTTTCTTTCAAAGATGCACATTTATTTTCCTAACAAAATCTTATTCTTAGTATTCTTAAAATATTCCTAAAATCTGTCCATTTTTAGTTACCTCGATATTCTTATAAAGTATATTCTAAAAAGTCACTGTAATTATTGCAATGTCAAGACATACTGTTGATTTTGATGTTCCCATCATGCTGTCAGTGTCTTGTGCAATGAAGTTTACTGTATGTTTAATTATTAATGTTTACAAAAGTTTACAAAGGGTTATGGGTTAACTGTTGTGAGTATTCTTAGAACAAACCTCAGGAATTGAATAGCAGCTCCAAATCAGGTTATGATTGGAATGGCACAGTTAAATATAACAAATTATTCACAGCATTTTGAAAATGCTGCCTCACTTCATAACCAACACAAAGACCTTAGGTTTTCCTGTAAATCTTTGATATAAACTCAAAAACCATTTATTAAATAACTATAAATTATAGTAGTCTAGTCCCTGGGGAGATACTTTGGGGTAAAAGTTATAGAGATGCTCATTCAATGGTAAAAATACCCAAAAGCATAACAATTTTCATCCCTATAAATACCTATGCGAGCAAAAAATTGTCCCTATAAAATATAAGATAATGATGGCCTCCCTATCATATCAATATAATTAATATGGAGAACACCCCCTGGAAGTTTAGTTTAATAATAACCTTATAAAATATTTAGTCCTAACTTTAAAAATAATTTCTTTGCAGTGGCAAAAAAGATATTTTGTGCTTACAAAAGATAAGCAGTTGCAGTATTATAAAAGTGACAGAGACAGACGGCCAGTGAAAGATCCCATAGACTTGAGATCAGTCACCTGTATAGAGGCCAGTTTACAGCATAAAAGTTTTAAACATGTGTTTAGTATCAATACAAGGAACCGCATTTATTACCTGGTGGCAGATAATCAGGAAGAAATGGAAAAATGGGTGGAAAAACTTTGTGAAGTGTGTGGCTTTCAAAAGCAGTCTCCAAGAAATTCTCCTGGTGAGCTAAATGAGTTTGTTTGATATTCATATTTATGATTTAGTACAGTTGACATGTTCTTTGCCTTCCAATTTCAAGGTGCCTATAAAGTGACTTCAACATTTATGTGACCTGTTTTAGCTGAAAACTAGCCTTTGATGAGGTTTTGTCCAAGCTAATCTGTAGACTCCCTATCAACTAATACTAGTAATAGCTCTCACTAAGTGGTAATGAGGAAGACAAAAGCATGATGATGATGACAGAACTGAGCTGTCTTAACATTGAGAAATAGTGCTCTCATTTTACTGTTTGAAAGAGTTTATACTATGATACTAGTAATAGCTATCGCCTAAGTTTGAGAATGACAGAACTGAGCTGTCCTAACATTGAGAAATAGTGCTCTCATTTTACTGTTTGAAAGAGTTTATACTATGATACTAGTAATAGCTATCGCTTAAGTTTGAGAATGACAGAACTGAGCTGTCCTAACATTGAGAAATAGTGCTCTCATTTTACTTTTTGGAAACAAAAATACACTAAAATGTAACTCCACTCTAACACAAACTTTTATCATGTAACATTTTGTTTTCCAAATTGCAATTTATGTTTCTCATTAAAAGCAAATATTGCTCTCGATGAAATGAACTGAAACAGCCACTGTTTAAGTTCACCATACTATCTTGATGTCACAAGTTTAAGGTGCTGTGATTGGTCCATTTGAAGACAAAAGGCATCTTTGGCATTACATCATAGAATCTTACATTGCTTACATCTATCTGGATCGTGAACACAAACATTTTTCTGCCTGCTTTGTACTTTGCATGGTTTGAAAATGCAGCTGCCTTACCAACCTTGTATTTGTGCTCTGCTGCCTTGTTATCAATGACAGATGCCAGCTCTAAATTTACACTTCCTCTGGTAAGCCACTGGGCTTGTATAAAAATTTAGATTTAATTATTTAGCCTTTAAGTGAATAAGTTATATTGTACCTCAAAGAAAAATGGACTTTTAAAGTTTTACCTTTATCAGACACTATCATTATTTTTTTTTTTTGGTATTATCATTATTATTATTGTTATTATCAATTATTATTGTTATTATCATTATTTTTATTGTTATCATCATTATTATTATTAGCAGTAGTAATGTCATCATCATCATTATTATTATTCTAATTGTTATCATTATCTATGATTATTTCAATTTCATCTTTTTCCAGATTTTGCTAAAATTTTAAGGAACAAGAAGGCAGCAACAGGACAAGTTGCTATTGGCAAGAAGCCAAGTTCATTGAGTCCAATGGCTTCACCAGGTAGTCAGTCATTCTCTCCAAAGTTTGGATCGTTTTCACCACCACCTTGCCCTCTGTCCCAAACAATGCCAATAAGTAAACACAGAGCAACAAGTGACCCCCCTGAGCCTCGAGTTCCCATGCATGAGTATAGCGGTGTTAGGAAACAGTCTGTTCCAGTTGTTCAAATGTACAAGCAATATGCCTCATCTCCTGCTCTTGGTACTGACAGAAATATTCGAGAAGAACACAGCCTAGCATCTCCTCCAAGACCGGTTTCTGTTACTGCGAATTATGATCTGGTTCCACCACGACACAATTCTGAACATCGCTACTCGGATTATGATATTCCTCCTCCTCCACAAATGAATGGCGATGGTGGTGACGTTTATGACATGGTTCCACCTCCTAAACCTGTTGGTTATTCATCAGATATCTATAACGATGTTCCACCCCCAAGACCAGTTTCTGATGGTGATTCATACGATTATCCTCCGACAGACAAACGCTCCTCAGGACCCCAGGAGGTTTACAATGTTGTTCCTCCACCTAGACCATCATCAGGTGATAGTGATTCTTTCTCAAGAGGAGAAAACTATGATATTGTACCGGCTCCAAGAAATTTGTCACAGGAAAGATTATCCCCAAATGAGCCTCAAGAGAATTACAATATGGTACCAACTCCAAGGAAAGCACCTGGCAAGCTTACACCATCTTCAGGAACAAGACCAACTTCACAGGAAATGTATGACAAGGTTGCAGCTCCTCGCCAACCATTAAAGTTCCACCGACAAGTATCTCAGGAGCATTACATTCCAGTACCAGCCCCCAGATGTCCAATTTCATCACCAAGTACTGGCAGTGGAAGCCTGAATTCCTTATTTTCGAGTCAGTGCTCAAGTTTGTCTGAAAATACCCAAGGCGACAGAGACTCTGGGCTATATGATGTCCCTCCTGGGTCCTCTGATTATGACACACCACCAAGTAGAGGTGAGGAGGATGTTTATGATGTCCCTCCTACTCATAGAGATGATATTTATGATGTACCTCCTAGTAGTAGGAATGACGATATTTATGATGTTCCCCCTGGTAGCCAAGGAAATGAAATTTATGATGTTCCCCCTGTATCTAATGATAATGACATTTATGATGTACCGCCAAGTCAAACAGATATATACGATGTTCCACCAACGAGTAATGGTAAGTTCCAATGTTAACCGTGATAAAAAACGTTTAGTGTTATAGCCATAGGTGCCAAGGAGTCAGGGGGAAGGCATCTGCCCCTATTTTTTCAGTAGCATTTTGAGATAAGTTAAAAAGTCAATAACTGGAAACTTAAAACCAAGAGATAGAACTTAGTAGGATTGAGTTATGCAACAATACATTTTTTCCATATCTAACATCTTTGTGCATGGAGGCATATGAAAGAAATGTTGTATTGTTTGCTTGAATGTTAGTGTTTTTATAAGAATTTAGGAGATTTGACTCCCTACTGTACTGGCCATGATTATAGTAATTGTTTGCATGATTGTATAGTAAATAAGCTGTTTGAATGGAGCAACAAAAGTAGTTAATTTATTTTAATTCAGTATGGGGAAAGAAAAAAAATTTTTACATACCTCACTGCTGATGTAGCTTCAAATTTTAGTGTTAGCATTGAAGATATCATCTTAGTTTGTTAAACTTTCTATTTGTCACGCTACTGTGACAGCAATTATATTAATTTAAGGAAAGTTTTATGTATTTTTTAAAAACAATTACCTTATCTTAGATGCTTCCTTTGTGTTTTATAAACTTGGAGATTTTAAAAAAAAAGAAAACTACCTGGTAACTGATTCCAGCAAACTGTAGCAACAGAAGTCTGAGACACTATGTGATTACTAGAATAACGGAATTTTCATCTTTTAATTTTGTTCGAATTTGTTTTCAGTTATCTTAATCAATGCCATGTCTCAATAAACAGTAGAGTTAGGTTGTTGTAGTGGTTGTCATATGAACCTCTTATCTGTAACCTTAGTTTCTATCTGGAATTTACACAAGTGGGAATCCTAAGATTAATTTGACATGGGCTCTGTAGATTTTGGTTCCTTGACCAGAAGTTTCCATCACCTTAACATGGGAACACAGGCCCGTAGCCAGGATACTTCGAGGGGGGGTTCTGGGCGTGGACCCTGGTAGGGTTTAGGGGCGAAGCAATTGGTCAAATTGCCTGGACAACAAGCCTTATTAATATTCATTACTTATGAGGCTACAGACACGTCATATAACCAGGAAACGGCTCGAACGCTAGTAATAAACAGTGTAAAAATGCTGTGCAAGTCTGTAATAAATTACAATAGGTTTGATTTTTGCTAAGGGGGTTTGCTGGCAAAAGGGGGGTTTGCCAAAAAAGGGGGTTTGCCCGAACCCCCCAAAAAAAACCCTGGCTACAGGTCTGGAACACTTAAAATATAGATTGCCTGTTTATGTTTCATTAATTTATTTTATTAACAATGCTGTCTTTTGATGTTCTGCTGGTTGAGGTTTTAAAGCTGTGAGTTCTGCTTCATCAGTGTTAAAGTATGGTTCTAAACCAAGATAGTTATTTAGCTTTAGTTGTTTGGAGTTAGTCATTTCAAGAAAGTTGTTAGACTATCAATGCCACTGTACGTGAATTGATTAAAATGTGAGGGTCTCATAGTATGTTGAGCAGAGCAACTAGTACTTTGATGTTCGAAATAGGGCCAGTGAACAATTTTACCTACAATTCTTTGCATTAACTATTTTGAGACATTTGTGTGGCTTGAAAATTTTCCTTTCTGTATTTTGCCAGCTTTGCCCATTAGGAGTTCCAGTAACACAATCAGCTTCTTTACTTTTCTTTGTCTCACTCTCCATTTTATTAAAAAATTGATTTGTGTACCCTAGATTACATTGCGAGATGTTTTCACCAGGTATTTTGGCTGCCTATATAAGGCCTGTGCAGTTTTGGGCTCAAAAATTCCAATTTTTAATCCATAATTTGAATTAGCCAATTTTTGGTTTGCTTGTATAAAATTTTGGAAGCATTTATTTGGAATATTCTATATTTTACTTTTTCAAAGTCATTAATAATTTATTATAAACACTAACCGTGACTGTGGTTTAGAAATGTGATCTGAATTGGCAATATATTTTGACGATTTGATTTCTTCCTTTATTTACGCTTAAACATAGTTTCAATTGAGACGATAAATGAAACATTTGAGACAGTTTTTCATTGCATTTCCAAACATCTCAGATTTCGTCAAAAACACTCTGTGCACCGTATTTCAACTCTTTTCAGTGATTGGAAATGTGATGAAATATTGTCTCTCGCGTTTGATGTATTACTTGTGAGATGTTTCTGGAACAGTTCCAACAAGTAGCAGTCAAACTCACAGTCAAAACATAAATATGAACTCTCCTTTATTACCGACTAACAAGTAATTCTCGTTAATCAGGTCGCCATTCAGTTGTTTCAGTAATCCGTCTCACATTTTTTATTACATGCTTCTAAGAAAGAAACTTTGCACTTCTACAAATTTTTAAAAAGAAAATTTTAAGTTTGTATATTTAAGTATGACTAATTTATTGTGTTTTTTTTTTTCAGAAACGTGCAATTCTTCCAACCTCTTTACTGCTCCTCCTCAGATTAACCGTAACGTTAAACCACCTCCGGTTATTGACAGATCTCGCAAACCTAAATCCGGTCTAAGCGACCATTCATATGCAAACATGCCACCGCCAGTTTTGCGTGGCTTGAAACCGACTCCAGAGCCAAGTACAATGCCACATTCATATGAAAATTTAACTGGAAAAAAACAGCTGTTAAGAAAAGTCGAATCCCATCCTGGAACACCATCTCGACCACATAAGTCCTCTGGTGTTTCCCGTGCTCAGTCTATGCGGCATGAAAGCTTTCTTGACGACGAATATTGTCACATGGTACCATCGCGTTCAGAGAGCACAAGATGTTATAGTTTGACCAAACAGACAATGAAAGAAGAGGCTTATGAAGATATGGGAGCAGTGCCTGGAGAGCTGCGACGAGAGTCCGGATACAGCGATTCGACATCATCCTCTGATCACGATGATGATAATGGTCATTACACCAACATGAATTGTCCCATGACTCATCAGTCAGAAATGCCCCCAGCTCTTCCACCGGTGAGTGGTTTTCACATAAATATTATACTAAACACATCCAGCAAACCCAGAGAGATTCTCACTGTTCCACACTATTATTTTGAATACTACTTTTCGTATTTAATTAATTTTTAACTCTTCTTTATTTGAATATATAACTTGGGCGATCAGTGGGATAAATTTTTTAAAAATATGTTTAAAACCGATCTGTTAAGATTTTTTCCACGAATTTTCGACAGCGCGTACTGCTGCCTTTCTCAAGTGTGAAAGGCTGCAGTA
>JAOTRI020139521.1:0-10827 GCA_028564885.2 Zoanthus sanctaehelenae
TTTACGCCAGATATTTTTGCGTCAAAGTCGAAATCATTTTCATAACCTCAAAAATATTTTCAGCTCTAAGGTTGTTTGACAGTAATTATATATAACTAAGGGATGGGTATCGGAGGACCTCGTCTCTCAGCCTTCGGCCAGAGCCGGTCGCGTAGCGACGCGGTCCTCCTTCTCCCCTATTATACAGACATTATATCTCATTAAAAATTCACGTTAAATTAATCCCAAATTAATCCCAAATTCATCCCAAATTACGACCCAGATAATTTCCAGCTCAGATTTTTTTTTACGCCAGATTTTTTTTTTTTTTTGCACCAAATTTTTTTGCGCCAGAATTAGCCTTTCCTTAACGGTAAATTTTAACACATCTTCATCACTATTTTTAACGATATATTTTTTGCGTTAAAGTCGGCCTTTCCCTATCTCTGCTTGTTAGATCCAAAGTTATTTCGCGTGGCAACCCCCATATTTGTTATCTAAATTATTAATATTATTTAAAGTGTAAATATGAAGCTTCTTTAGACCTAATGTATGATTTGTCAAATTCACAGCAAGCCTAGATCGCATGTAATTCCTTCCAACCTTCATACGTCTTCACAACATTTCTTGCCATTTGAGAGACCCACATGCCAATAGTTTTTTTATTTTCCCTTTACGCAAACGGAGATTGAGTATGAAATAATGAACCTAAATCTTAACAAGCTACTGGACCTTACAGTATTCCAGTAAAAATTTTGAAATGCCTTACATTTCTCCAATCCAAACCCTTGAAATTTTATATAACTATTCAATATTAACTGCTAGTGTTCCAGACAAGTTTAAAATAGCGAAAGTAATTCCTATTTTCAAAAGAGAGTTACCTTTGAAACTTACTAATTATAGGGCAATCTCGTTATTACCAATTTTTAATCAAATAGATCTTTGAAAGACTGATATGCAGGTGCCTCACCAAATTTTAGAATCGTAAAATCTGTTTTTTCGCCACCATTTTGGATTCCGAGCTAAGCACTCTACAACCCATGCAATAATCAATATTCTTGACCTCATTCAACAAGCAATAGAACGAAGGGAAGTTTCTTGTGGGTTTTCCAGGATTTAGACATAGCTTTTGATACCGTAAATCATGATATACTCTTAGTAAAACTAGCTCATTATGGTGTACGAGGCTTAGCACTAAAATGGTTCGAATCGTATTTGAGCAATCGAATGCAATTCACAGTTGTAAACGGAAATGAATCATCAAAAAGGAGCTTGCAATGTGGAATACCATAAGGTTCATTCTTTGGCCTGATATTATTTCTTATTTACATAAATGATCTTTTTAGCTCATTAAATGCTCTTAGGTTTAATATATTTGCCGGTGACTCAAATCTGTTCTTTAGTGATAAAGACGTGCGCTGTCTTGAAACTGGTTATGTGCTAATAAACTTTCCCTTAATGTCAATAAATCAAATTTCGTACTTTTTCATCCTTATCAAAAAAGATGGTTAGTTCTTTTAATATAAATATAAACGATAATCCCGTTAAACAAGAAAAATACGTTAAATATTTTGGTATTCTACCTGATTCCAACCTGACATGGAAACCCCACATCTGTGAGATTTCCAAAAAAGTGATGCGTTGTATTGGCATTTTATCTAAAATTCGTCATTACGTAAATATTAGAATACTTACCCAATTTTACTACTCTCCAATTTATCCTTTTCTGACATATGGCATCCTAGCCTGGGAAAACACCTACATAACTAACCTTCGACCTATTATTACTCTCCAATTCGCATCATCACCTTTTCACCATTCCACGCCCACTCTTCTCCATTATTCAAAATGTTGAAAATCCTAATATTTGCCGACCTCTCATTTCTACGTACTGCTCTTTTCATGCACCAGTACCATTCAAATTAGCTTCCTGCTACTTTCAGTGTCTTCTTTGTCCCGTTACCCGCAATGCATAAATATAATACAAGATCAGCTAGTAAAACTAACTATTTTGTACCCAGAGTTCGCACAAACTATGGTATTTTCAATATAAGATACTTCAGTATCAAAATTTGGAATTCTTTGAGCTTAAATGATAAATCACAACATCGTGCCTCAAAAAGAAAATATCATCCAACGCGCTAATGAACTATTAATTTATATATGAATTTTATTCTTTGCTACCTTTGTGTGTGTCCTTTAAATCCTTAAAATCATGTAATTTTCTGCATTTTTAATTTTGCAAAACAAAACAAAAAATAAAATAAATAGAATATTTAATCAACGCCGCCCGAGACAGCTAGTTTAGCTTTTTAGTTATTCTAGGGTTTCCCACATCCAATTAACTTTGAAATAAAAATGTCTTTATTTAATTCATTGTTATTTTATATGGAATTCAAGTAAAATGTTGTTGTTGTTGTTGTTGTTGATGCCAGTATTCATTTTAATTTCGTTGCTTGGAGAGTTCATTGAGCTGAATCTTCACGGAGTGTGTTATTTGAAAGGAAAACTTAGCGGTGAAATGAAACAGACGCTATCATGAGTGTTACTAGGCTATAACTGGTGAAGAATATAATATTGGACGTTTCAAATTAATTTGCGTTTGAGAAAGTAAGATTTTTTCAAAATGTTCTCTATATAGCATATCCTGTATACTGCCCACCCCGGGGAGTTTGTTGGTGTTCTCTCTGTGATGACTGGGGAGCCTTCCTTTTTTACCGTGGAAGCAACAAACAAATGCTACGTCGCTATTATATCAAAGGGGAACTTTTACAGGTATTCGTTTTATGTTGTCTTTAGTAGCAATAAACTTTGTTTCTTTGGAGTAAAACAAATACGTTTTACTTAGAGAAAGATAACAATGCTTCCCGTGAAGGAAAGATTAACTTTTATTTTTAAGGAGATAAGGAGTTATGTTTAGAGAACATAAATCTTCTTTCAGAAAAAGATTAGGTGTTTGATAAAGCTGTTTATTTAGTATCACTCTAGCAGTGGAACATTTCAACTTCTGTACTCTCACTGGCTACTCTACTAAGCATTAAATATCTCTTAACTATGTATAACTTTATTGATGATAATAATTTATTTGCTTTGATGACCAATACTAAATCAATTGTGTTTTTAAGAAATTGAAGACAATCCTTGAAAGTTATCGTTTTGTGTCATTATTTAATCCAGTATTGTTTTTTTAGCATCATACGTCAGAAACCAAGTGTCGTCCTGTATGCAGCTCTTTCGCTCATCACCCATCTATCACCCTTTTTGAGGCAAATTGATTTTGCGCTGGACTGGATGCATTTGGAGGCGGGACAAGCCCTTTACAGGTGACACGTGAAATATTATGAATTTTTTTAGGATTCTTATTATCAGCCGGGACCTTAGTACCAGTACCCTTATTCTCTGATCAGTGTCCCAGTGTATTTCCCATCAAAATATAGATCTAAAACCTTATTTCAGTCGAATATGTATCTGCATTGAAAGAAACATCCTAAAGCTGTACTTTCTTTCGATACATTTATAACGTTATAGCACTTTCAAAATCAGGTTCTGTCAGACTTTCAGTAAACTAAAATACAAAGAAAGCAAGTTCAAGGTGAAGCAAAGTGAAGCCAAGTGAAAAAACTAGAAAATATTCCTCAAAATGTAGGAAAACACAACGAGAAGTTTTCGAAAATTTACTTGGAAGAATATGTACCAAAAACCTCATCCCCTTGAAGGAAGCAAGCTCTATGTCTCATTGTTGGTATCTTCGTACTTCACCACAGCTACCATATTTCTTGAAAAAACAATGAAATCCTCGAGTATCCTTTAATTTGGATATAGATACCTATAATACTGCAGCATTTTGACACTAACATGGTGAACCTTGTGATAATGAATGTTAATGAAACAAATCAATTCTTGTTCACCAAAGAGTTTCCAGAAGCTCATTGGTTAGAGCATCCGATTGGAATAGGGTCGTGGGTTCAAATTCCATATGAGGCTTTTTATATTATGTAAAAATAAAATTGTTTAACTGATTGAAGTGTTGAGCTTTTTTGTTTGCTATTCATATATATAAACGGTTTTTGTGTTACCTTGCAGACAAGGTGAACCATCAGGTTCTATCTACATTGTGTTGAACGGCAGGTTACGTTCTGTTGTGACACTTGACGATGGCAAAAAGGAATTAGTCAGTGAATCGGGACGTGGAGAGATCGTTGGAGTGGTGAGTTCCTATGACATTCTGTGAATCACGACTTATGTTAGCTCTATTTTAGAACATTTGATTTAATTAAAAAAGTGAAACCGTTCTCATCAGCTTAGAAAAATAAGAAATTGAAAGACGGCTTTATCAAGTTTTCTGTTTTAGATTGTTTGTTTTCAGAAGATCAGGATTCGATTTCAGGCTTCAGAATTTCTTTTCTTGTTTCGATCATTGAGAGCGCTCTGAAGAGGAAGAAACGGAAGCATATTTTAGTTCACGTGATATTGCATTATATGAAATGATTGAAAGTACTATAATCCTCTACTCCAATAAATGTATCATCATTGGTAGGAATATATTTGTATCAGCTCCTTATTTAGTTCTTTGGTAATGTTTTAATATATGCTCAAACCATTCTAAAACGCTGTTACAGATTAACGATGTACTGTAACTTTACATATTTGTATTTAGGTTGAAGTTTTGACCCAATCCCCGCGAGCTACAACGGTGCATGCTATCAGGTTTGGAGTCACGCTTGCATTGTAACCTACTGAATGGTTGAGTTTAGATGTAACGCAGAGTGTTGTTGGCATTCATTCTAATGTTATGTAATTAGGATTTTTCTTCTGTACAGTTTTACATGTATAGTTTAACATAACTATCTGACGACGGGTGAAAACCCAGAAGTTCGAGTAAGAGTAAATTTTATCGAGTTTTATCGAATCTTACTATTCTATCAGGCTCAAACATTTGCTATAGAGCACTCTAGAAAATCATTGAAGTTTTACAGCTTCAAGCAGTTTCACATATTAATACGTATCAATTGATTTTTGAAATTTATCATATTTTTTATAGTACCACATAATTTATGTAACTGTCTCGTAGCAAGTGTTTTGGACCGCTGGAGTTTCTGCCCTCAGAACATGCGATGACTCTTTGTTTTGCTTGTATTGATATCGTAAAATGCACCTTTGCCTCTTTCTGTTGAGATTTTCCGAGAGCAAGTTGGTACTCTGAATTGATCAAGGTTTAGTCACGACGGCTTGGCCATTGCCAGGGCAGACGCTAACAAGAACATTGAGAACCTATAGTTTCTTGTTACGTAGAGTAAAAACCAACACTAAGAACTTACATTTTCAGAAGTTAGCCTAAACATAATCTTATATAAAAGGTGGTTAACAGAATTTTTAGTTATTTAGGGTTTTAAAATGGGTTCTTAATCCTGGAGAGAGAAAAAGTTAAAACACATCTGCAAAGAGTTGATAATTAGCCTACGCTTTATATTTTCTTCATAATGATGTGCTTATCTTTATATTGTTTAGTATATATGCTTTGTGAGTCTACATATCTTGCACTCATTTTTCTGTAGAAAACAGTTTTACAGCAATGACAATCTGCTTTTTTTCTTCGGATATAATTCTTGCAATTCACCTGTAATTAATGTACTAGTATGATTTTAGAAAATAAGAACCTGGTTTTAATTCTTAGGATAAATAGGTTCTTGTTTATTGGAGGTATAAATGACCAATTTTAGGCTAACAGGTTCTTAACTTTTAGGTTCTTAGTTTCAGATTTTTACTGTATTTGTTGACAGTTTCTTTTTTCTGCTCCTGATCGTTGCTCTTGCGTCTCCAATGAAGATTATTTGTTTATTTTACTTACATAAGTATCGTTTGATAAAACTCATTTAAGTGGGTGTATTTTTATTTGGGCGTCTGTTGGATTTCTCAGTAGCAATCTTTCTGTTTAATAACAGAGACACTGAACTCGCTGTGTTACCAGATGCTTTACTAAACACCATCAAACGAAAGTTTCCACAAGTGAGTCAATGCAGTTTTATAAAACATATTTCTTTATTCGTGTATCGGATTGTCATTAAATAATCAATTCTCTTGAGGTCGACCATTGATCGATAACGTGTGCTTTAACTAAAACATTTTGTACGATGTGTATTTATTTCCTTCTTTAGTTATAACAGGTTAGCACAGTTGGTAAGGTGCCAGTCTGCTGTGCTGGAGGTCTCGGGTTCGATTCCCGGCCGGACCACCACTCAGGGTCTTAAAATAATTGAGGTGAAAGTGCTGCTTTTGCTCTAGCCAACACCTTTAATAGTTAGATTTTCGCGTCTTCTCGTAAAAGGACGTTGAACCGTAGGTTCAGTCTCTCGATCACTTTGTCGAGGGACTTAAAATCGCAAAAAGCATGGTTGTGATCCCTGTGTTTTAGTCTGTTTCTTTCCATTGAGGACACTTCTTATCGGCTGCCAAGTTACGCCTTAATATGAGCCGCTCCAACGGGCTTTCTAAGACCCTCAACTTTCTGAAAAGTCCTGAGGGGAGAAGTCAATTTTTGCGTTGTCCTTTTCACCAGTGATACACCATTGTTATGTACTTTAAAAACGCCTTTAAACCAAGAAACTCAAAAAGGTTAAACACTGTCAAAAAGGTGTTAAGGCCAAGGTCATGTGATTAGAACTCATGCCCTGCTGACACGGACTCGAACCCCTTCCATCTTATATCAGTGGTCTTTGGCTGATGTTGAACTAGCACCAGGGCTGTGCACCGTGTGTACCAGCTTTCCTTTTTCAACCAAATCTGCCTTTATGCCAAGATCCAAGAGGATCCTCAACGAGTAATATGAACTTCAATTATACTACTGCTTATTCAAAAGAGATGGAAACAAAGTTGCTTTTATTGATTTTATTATTAATTTATGAGATGACAGGAATGAAAGGCGTTGAGATTTCCCAGTGGTTCGTAAGCGTCTCGTCAAACTTTTCATTTATCATAGGTGGTGACACGTTTAATTCGTCTTCTCGGTGAAAGGTTGTTAGGCCATTATAGAAAAGGTGCAGCATCTCGCTCGGAGACACTTCTGGGTTAGTAAATAGTAAATCAGACAGATTGTTTGTGATGAATATATTAAATGTATCTGTTAAAGTTCAAGGGTAATTCTTGTGTTAAGCAGCTTACTGTAAATGATAGACACATTTATGTTAGTAGTCTAACCTTAAGATCTAAAATAGGAACTAAGGCCACGTGTGGTATTAGCCTTTACTAACGTGGCTACACTGTCCTCGACAGTGGCTACATATTAGCTACTATAGCAAGCATATGCTAACTATACTTGATGTAATCGTATTATATTTTGTGGTTAGTTAATATTTTTAGATTAAGAGCCGACTCATTTAATTCATACAGATCGTATTTTCTATCAGAAAGTAGCATTTATTTTCCAAATTAACTGATCAATAACAAATTAACGTTAATTTTTGTTATCATTAGGTAAGTAGGTTGCGAGACTGTAGCTCATCATAACGTCTACTTCTTTCCAAGGAATGCAAAGACATCATTCCTATTGTAAGAATCACCAATAGCTATTCCGTGTCGAATGAGCTTGTTTGCCTTACTTAGATTTCTGTTGTCTTCAGTGATATTCTAGGCACAATAAGGGTGGATACCATAAGGTTATACTAGATTGCAGTGCTTAATTCTGGATTGGTCTATTTAGAAAACCATCTTCCAGTTGACAACCAAATATTCGGAGGATCCAATCTTGGCACAGTAGTTGTCATACCAGTGAGCAGCAATGTTCCTCTGGCAAACTTCACCTTTGAACTTAGCCTAGCCTTGAACGCAATCGGTAAGTGTTACAAACGCCGTGTTCTTGCTTCCTCGATTATCTTTATGTTCTTCCTCGTAAATCGTTACACTGTCTTTGTTTATTAGAAAGTATTCAAGTATTCTGCCCTAACTCTTGTTCTATCAATCAATGGCTGCTTGTAGGACCCACGTTACTTCTGAATAGTGCTCTTGTTCGACAGCGTCTTGGCAACTCTGCTCTTGACAAGTAAGTTACATAAGCAATAACTTACTCGTGTTTCTCATGAGTATCTCCTTGAATTTTTAAGTTAAATTACTCAGTGCACAATTGGAATAATATATTTTTAGTCTTAATTTCCTCTATCAGAATTACTGAATGTAGAATAACTGTCATTGTCAAACTATAGAAAAAAAAGAAAGAAATAAGAGAAAAATAACATATATAGCCCTTGGTGGGAATCGAACCCCGCATCTTTGGTTTACTAGTCCGACCACTACACCACAAGGACCAACCACGCTGGTAACACAGTCGGACAGTGTTATGTAGATGGTAACTGTAGGGGTTCCCAGGGAGATATTTTTTTACTATTGATAGGTTGAACACCGTAAATTATAGGTACGCATATATGGTATTATGTGTAGATAAATCTAATAGAAATGCGTTCGGTGTGTAGATATATAGAAAGAAATTAGATTTATTTACTCAAAATTAAATATACGATCTTTTATGTATCTCCGTTGCCCCGAATCTCTCAATTTAAATTTCAAGCAGTAAAAAGTGCAAGTTAAAAGGTTTTAGTGAACGGAGTCTTTTAACTAATTTTGTTAGATATGTTACCTCTTCTTGGCTCTGTAAGTTAAAAGCTTTTAGTAAAACCGTGTAAATATCATTCTCTAAAGGATACACGTGCGAGAATGTCGGCGTTGTCGAATTCGGAAAGTCGGCTGGACCATAAGACTGAATAGGAGAGCCGTCGCCCCAGTTGACTTCAACTGTAACATTAGTCCCATCGGCTATGACCCATTCGAGGATTTTACTCGCATCTGTCCCAGTAATATTTTGAATTATCAACCCTGTCACTGTAAAATAAGCAGAATATGAACTGATTTTTTTAAAATTATAAACAACAAAGTGTCTTTCTTAAAACTAAACAGTACACAATATTTGGCAAAACCTAAAGGTTTTCTAGAGTGAGTGAGTGCCAAATTGGGACACCATCTTAATGGATGGAGATCTTCAACATGACATACACACATATAAACACAGACTGATTTGTCTCCACGGGCCTTTGATTTAACGTCTTTCGCGGAAAAGATGCTAAAGTTCAACCATTTCCTCAATTACTTTATGACCCTGAATGTTGGTCAGCCGGGAGTCGAATCTGAGACTCCGATAAGGTAGCCTAGTATCTTACCAGATATAGTAGCCTGACGGTTGAGTAACTAGGAGTAACTAAATCTAGAAAAAAATCTTAGTAGATAGAAATTTTGTTTTTCTTACTATCTGTGGTAATAATATTGATAAGGTACGAGTGAATGGAGATGACATAGGTGATGTAAGAGTGAATGGTGATGATATGTATAATCTAAGAGTGGATGATGATGATAATATGTATAAGAGTGGATGGTGACATGTATAATGTAAGAGTGAATGGCGATGATATGTGTAATATAAGAGTGGATGATGATAATATGTATAATGTAAGAGTGGATGATGATGATATGTATAATGTAAGAGTGGATGATGATGATGATGACGATATGTATATATAATCCAAGAGTGGATGGTGATGATATGTAAAATGTAAGAGCGAATAATGATGATATGTATAATCTAAGAGTGGATGGTGATAATATGTATATTGTAGGAGTGAATGCTGATGATATGTATAATCTAAGAGTGGATGATGATGATGATGATGATGATATGTATAATATAAGAATGGATGATGATGATATGTATAATGTAAGAGTGGATGGTGATATGTATATTGCATGAGTGGATGATGATGATATGTATAATGTAAGAGTGAATGATGATGAAAGATGTAAGAGCGGATAATGAAGACATATATGATGTAAAAGTGGATGATGATACTGGTGTGGTATTGATGACCATCTTAGTTTACATACCAGACAATGTATAGTATTCTCTCTTAATTCCTGTATTATAAAGTTAATGTACCATTGCATAAAGTGTAGCAGTTCTTAAATCCCGTTTTGTGGGACGGGGCACAAGACGCGCCTCCGGAAAACGTGGCCGGTATATCACACTTTCTTGTTCTTTTCCTCCTTCCAGCTAGTGATCCGCAAGGACTGCATACCTGTCCCCATGGTGACCACAACCCATAACCTTTGTTAGCTGCAAATTAAGACATTTTTTTTTGCAATTGCTATTTCTAGTTTTCTTTAGGCAGCCATGTGTTGGCACAGTGTTGCTTAATAATACACATTTATAACCATTTTTGTGTGAATCAGAGCTACATGATTATCATTCCGATCCCCTGAAATGTACTTTTTAAAGACTATTTAGCTCTAAATCAGGACTAAGCAACATAAGAAGCATAAGGTTTGAAAAGGTTATGGCTTCTTATAAAACACTTTATATTCAGTTTTTTTAGTAAGGACGTACTCCTCTAAAGCTCTAATTTTACTGGTTCTCGTTAACACGGAGTTACATTGTATGGTTGGGGTAAGGTTTATTGTGTAATGTGATTCTTTTGTGTTTTTATCCAATTAAAAAAGACTTTCTAAACTACTACGTACCGACCCAGTTTTTACCAAGGGAAAAAAATGCCAATCCTTATAAGCTCGTCTATCTTTTAAGGTTGGAAACAAAGGCATGAATATTAACCGGATTCAGTATTGAAAAAGTAGTTTGCACAAGGCAGAATAACTAGTTGTATTGAGCTAGAGAATTGGGTGATTCCTAAAGCCAATTCTTGTTAAATTAGTTAAACGTTGCTTCATAAATATTCGTTTAGCAGCTTGTATAAAGCAACATCAGAAAAAATGTTTGCCTTGGGAAAATGTAAGATTATCTTCTATCATATAAGGAAA
>JAOTRI020139532.1:0-21184 GCA_028564885.2 Zoanthus sanctaehelenae
CAGTCAAATAGTTCTTATCTGCTGTCCAATTGCAGGCTCTCCACAGCTTTCCATTTCATTCCGGACTGAAGTCCTTTACGGACATTTTTCATGTAAACACAGAATGAATTTTATTTCGTTCCGGAATGAAACTCAACCCGGCATCATGTAACTTATGCTAGTTCGCCTAGATTAGCTCAACGCCGCGCTACCTAAGGTACCAGCAACATTAGTAAATTTTTCTTCTACCTTTTTATCTAAAAAATACTAAATAATACTGATTACTGAATACTGAATTCTGTTTTCCACTTACTACTGCAGTCACCTTGAATCGAAATCGTTTCTTCCTCAAAAAAAAATATTCCTGTTATTTTCATCAAGTCCTGATTTTCACATTAAAGCTAATGAATGAAAATTGTTAGACTGTGACTGTATAAATTTTGATCTTAGATATTTTGATCTTCAACAGAAAAATCATTGAAGCATGTGAAGTCTGGAAAATGTATTCACCCTAAACTTGGTCGGCCTACGGACAATGGAGAATGGATCCTTTGGGGTCAATGTGGATTAGAGCGTATTTCCATTTGGTTTTTGAAAACAGGTCAGTTGTAACAGATGCAGGTAAGCTTGCTTAAACGCCTGAGTTGTCATGTTCAGTGGTGTGGTGGTCAAACGCACTGGACGTTGGTATATCACCGAACTTTGCAGATTGTCACATCTACGCTAAAGATCACAATCAATTCTTGCGCATGCGAGAATGAATAGTTGAATTCCTGCGTCAAGTTAGTCAGATAGTTGGCATATGCATAATATTCATTACATTGAGTGTCGAGTGGAGAACTGAAGTTTATCAACGATTTCTCGCAAAATGATAAGTTGTAAACTCTCGGATTTTCAGGCAAGGTAAGTTCATACTCTAGTCACATGCTAATTTTTTGCCTAATTGGCGGCAAATTATCTGAAAAATTATGGGATTCAATTGAAAATCTAGTCAGTTCCACGTGATCGCTATCGCAAACAATACATTTGCAACGAAATTAGGACTGTTTTCGTGTAACTCTCAACCAAACGCGTCAAAAATTGGCATGTGTCAAGGATTAGAGCTAAGCTTGCCTGTCTGAAAATCCGAGAGTTTATAACTTATGATTTTGTGAGAAATCGTCGATAAACTTCAATTTGCCACTCGACTCTAATCCATGCCTTGATTACCCTCAATGCAACTGCGATCGTGAACTGGTCTATAACACACACTTCGTAAAAAATATGTTCTTTCAGCAACGTTTCGATGTTCAACAAAAGAACAAACACTCGTTTGACAAGAACTCAAGTTTTTGAATTACATATAATTTAGAAACGACAGCCATCTATTAATTGCAATTTTCTATCGAATGATATATAAAAATTATTGCCACCTATTAGTGAATATACTATTCAAGGCGGGAGCAATGGAATTATAATTGTCATTTTAAAACAATAAATAAAATTAAAAGTTCTTTATCTATAAGGATAATGAAGAAAAAAAGGTGGAAAAATATTTATATACAGCTCAGAATGTACTGTAACTTCGTTCATTGGACTAGTATAACTGATATCTAAGATTAACCGCAGAAGGCATGAAGAAAGTGGTATCATTTTGACCCTCCCCCCTTCGGTTTTTTTGAGGATAAAAATTGTGCAAATTGTGCAATTTTACAGACTGCCTAAACCGTTTGAGCAACTGTACTTTGATTAATAACACACCTTTTAAGTGATGTCATAACTGATAACGTTATCACAGGAACTCACAAAACTTTAAAATAGGTGCTCTATCTGTAAAAATTGAGTGGAACTTAATTGTTTTTGTCTATGTTACAAATTCAGTAGTTTTTCTTCAAAAATTCATGTATTAATTGTTTTTAATGGTTTTGAAAATTTTTAACAATTTTTATGAATTCCGAAATTTGGCCTAATTACCGCCATTTTGGATTTTTGAAAGTGGTTACCATGGCAATAGTATAGATTTTATTGCTTACTAGCTTAGATAGTTGATCATCTGCAACTACTTTGCCAAATAAAGTGTTATTATTCTTAAGCGTTTGCAACATTTTCGTGTCGGCAATTTTTCTGACCACCATTTCCCTCCGTCATTATTGATGGAAACTAATAAAAAGTCACGTGATTTGAATTTGTTGAAAGATAATTGAACACTAATCACAAGTGAAAAGTCTTTTTATCTATTTATCAATTGGACGAATATTTTTGAAGAGCACCATTTTTTACACTTGAAAATGTCATTTTTTGCTACGGTTGCCATAGAAACCAACAGTGTGTCACATGACTACACTTAACTGTAAGTATATTAGACACTTATTGTACATACATTGATGAACTGAATACTTTTGAAATTAGATTGGTAGGGGGGGAGTCCGATTGACTCTCTCCCTCCTCATGCCTTCACGTAACTTTTTTTCTTTTATACAACAACAATGATTTTATTTACACTTAATAATTAAAATAACAGTAATTACATGAAGATGAAGTTTACAAATATTGGCTACTGTATATAACTATAAGGGCTAATCTAGACAGGTAGCCTTTAGGCATTAATATTAAAAATTAGATAAGCTCAGGTCAGGAATATAGATTTTAAGCTACAGTAATTGTTGTTAATGGTAATTTTATCAAATATATATATATATATATATAAAACTAAAGACAATAATACAAATAAACAAAAAATACATTAGAGACAGACATCCTAGGGTTTAAAAGTTAAAAGATTTGAACAGAAACTATTATATTAATATATCGGGGATTTTAAAACAAAGGTGTAGAAGTAGTGGTTTAACTTTACATTTTTAGCATTTCTGCTAGGATAATCTAGTGCTTTTTAGCTGAGGAACTGATAATTTAGAGCTGGCGTTCAACCTTAACGCAGGTCTCCAAACTCGCACTTGTTGCATTTGTTTTGTAGTTACACACGTGAATCAGTTGTACGCATGCCTGAATATTCTAGACAAACCGTGAAGTTGAGTTCGGATGGTTGGTTCTTTTAAATGTTGTGCACGTGTTGTTCATTATTTGGTATACATGTTAAATACATTTGATGACGTTGCTTTCAGCTTCAGTATCAGTAAAACAGTAAGATGTATTGTTATTGATGGTGCAGTTGTGTACCTAATAACTCAGTACATAGTTTGATATAGAATGAACTGATTGTTTCTCTGCCATTATGCCTTTAGTGATAACCAGGGGATAGGTACGTAGAACATATTATCTGACAACCCCTCTCAAAGCTTTCCGACTTTAGGAGAAATAGATTAGTAATGGGGTATACGGACAGGATTCATAACTGTTTCATGACTGTTATTGTTTCATTTAGATTGTTTTGTTCCTCTGGGTCTTCAAAGCGGACAAATATCTGACAAGCGGATTAAAGCTTCGTCCACTTTTGGTGATTATCAGCCTCACTATGCACGCTTGCATGGCAAAGCTTGGTGTGCATTGAGCAAGGATAAAAAACAGCATCTTCAGATTGATCTCGGAAGGGTACATAGTGGATAAATTATATCAAAATCTTCCAAATAGAATATTCCTAAGGTTAGACGTAGCTGACAAAAGTCCGTCATTGTCCAAATGTCCACTTTGGGTTTATGCTTAAAGCATTGGCTAAAAGTATAAAGTTACAAAACTGTTGAAACTACGAATAAATCTTTTGAACTGCACTTGTTCCTCAGAGGAATTACATAGCACCTTTTATGTATTTAAATGAAAACTTTTACGCCCGCATTTTAATTACCTGATGATGGTTAAGTTGACCAAAAACGTTTGTAATTTTAATATATCTTTTAAAATCTTTTATAGCCTTAAGAGTGTAACCCTCGGAAACGGCTCTCGTAATGTAAACCCAGTCTCTCCACTCTATATATAAAATATGTCAAATTTTTTTTGGTAAAGATTTTTTTCTGGAATTCCGCTCTGCAGATCCAGACTGTGTCTTACATTGCAACCCAAGGTTGTTCGGACCGTAACGAATGGGTAACTGGATACTACGTCGATTACAGTCTTGATGGCCAGCGGTGGAAGAGTTATTCAATGAGCGGCGACGCTTACCACTCAAACGTAAACCACACTTTTGATAATTTTGTTTTACAATTAACAATTTTAGGTGATCGTGTTACAAACTACATCAAACAGATGGAAGACTAGTGTAAAGCCTTCGTAGTATATGGTTACTCCACAAGAGCTTTTATGAAATGGATTGTTATTTATAGTGGCAGTTGGATAATAATTTCACTTTTTCTTTACAATAGCTCTCTTTTTAGTAGTTCCATGCAGTGGCGGGTTTAGGGGAAGGGGAATTGGTTGGTAGGCCACGCCCCTTTTTGGAGCAAGCAAATAAAAAAATTGAATATTCTCATATAAAAATGTGTCTAAAATTATATAGAGGAGAATCAAAAAGCCAAAGTTTATTGTAAACTGTAAAACGTACGGTATCAATGATCAGTTGCGTTTAATAAAACACAATCACAGCAGTTTTGGAGTGTATGTCGCTTGCTGGAAATGGCGTTATAATACGACATTAAATTGAAATTTTTCTTCTTCGTCTCTCATAGAAACGTAAGATAACCATTTGTAAATAAAGCAAAGCTTTCTTGCATTTAATTTCAATGTTTTATTCGAAAATTAAGCAATTTTCTTGGTCAGCTGACACCTTTACTTCTTAGCTCAAGCCTGACTCTTGAGATATTATTCGCCACTTCCCTCCAATAATCTTGTGTCCGCCTCTTTAATTGAATTGAATTTACTATTGTCATCTTACAGTTCACAATGTTTATAGTGAATTTATTATCCTAATATCAACTAAAAACAAATAATTTAATGCAGCGTTATAGTTTTGTAAGCATACTGCTGAATGCATCATTACAAACTGATAATGAAGTCGAGCTCTGTTGTTTAAAACTGAGACCAAACCCAATTTCATTTTAGTCAATGTGCTACCAAGGTGAATGTGCGGAAACCAGGACAACACAGTGTAACAATCTCTGGGGACCAAGTATGGCAAATTCATTTACTATTATTTCTTCTAGACCTTTCACAGGCTGATCCCTGGCGCAATATAATCCTGATAAAACAAGTCATAACCTATGATCAAGATTTCCACACAATATCTTATAGACCTTTCACAGGCTGATCCCTGCCGCAATATAATCCTGATAAAACAAGTCATAACCTATAACCAAGATTTCCATACAATCTCTTCTCTTTAGCTCATGTCTCAAGATCTTTACTGTTCCTAATAGTACGGTCTTTTGTAGAAATTCTGACCGCAGTTTAACGCACAGTTTCCCAAACCATGGTCAGTCACCTAACTTTTTTGTTGCTGCACTTAGGGTGCCAATTTCACTCTTTTTTTCGAATTATTAATTCTTGAATCTCCTCATTGACAATTAAAATTTCAGGCCTTTTAGCTTCTACTGTTTTTTGTTTTCTTTTTATCATTACCGTCATATTTAACATTACAGTTAGCATAATAATATTAATAAGAAGAAGAAGAAGAAGAAGAAAAAGAAGAAGAAGAACTTTATTAACGTCTCTAGTTATTTAGCTTTTTATAAACTAGTTGGGGACACGGGACCTACGGTTTAACGTCTTTATCCAAGAGGACGCGAAAGTCTAACCATTTGCCGATGTTAAGAGCAAAGGCAGCACTTTCTCCTCAATTATTTTAAGACCCTGAGTGGTGGTCCGGCCGGGAATCGAACCCTCCCGCACGATAGACCGGCATCTTACCAATTGGGCTAACCAGGAGGCGGTCATTGTCCTAGATCTCCACTATTGTCTCTGTTGTTAAAAGACTTCTAGTTATTGTTAAACATCATCGTTTCGCCAGTTATTAATAATCTTACCGTTATGACTATCTATCTATTTTGTTACCATTATCGCTATCACCATCGTTACTACTATATCGTTATCGCTACTACTTTAATTTTGCTTTTGTTATCGTTGTTGTTGTTCTTAATTTCATTGATCTTACGTTATTGGTTAGTTTCGTTACTTATACCATTACTGTTTACGTTGTCGCCATAGTTACCAATATTTCCACCTGATAACTAAGTCATCTTGATTCTATCCCTTCTTTAGTGTTATTTATATTTTATTTAAACCAGCATCCAAGAACGGCGCCAAAGAATGTTACAAGCAGCTGAACACGGATGGCAAAGGATATGGAACATGCAATGCAACGGGATCATCGCCGTGTGCGCCCGAGTGAGTAAACTACTTTGAATCGGAAAACATTGTCGTTTTATACAATCATTGTTCGTCCTGTTCTAGAATATGCTGCCCCTGTCTGGCAAAATATAGCAGACTTTCTATCTTATAAAATTGAAAGCATTCAGAAAAGGGCTATGCGCATCATTTTTCCTTTAATGAATTACATGCAACGAGGCATTAAATGCCCTCAATTTAACAACTCTAAGTGACAGACGCGCTCGTTTATGACAGATTTATATTGATAGACTTCGGAATGAGAATCACTCCTTGCATTTTACGCTTCACAAACAGGAGGAAGTTGTGCATAATTATAATCTTAGATCTGTGTTTCCTGTTGGGGTACATCTCCCCTAGCCCCTGGTTAAAGAGCCTAGACCGTGAGGCAACGGGGTTTATGGCTGCCGCAAGTCAGTTGGTAATCGGTGGACTGCCGCTATCGGAGGCCAGAATCCGGAGGTTCCTGTTGTGGACCTCACCCCTAGCCTTAAGCTACAAAGCCTCAGCCCGCAAGGCAGCGGGGACCGGGTTTTTAAAGGGCGCCCAGCACTCGCCCACAGGCCAGAGCCCACTCAGTGAGAACAGGATGCGCCACGAGAAGGCAGGGTTGGCCAATTGTGGGTTCTTACCTAGGGCACATGCTGCCTTTTAAGCAACGCCCAACCCCACTTGCACCCCACTTTAGTATTGCATAGTTATTCAGCAACTTATTTTATGTTATCATAGAAACGTGCTGTGCGGACAGCTTCAATGTCTGGACAACCGGAACTCGCCATTGGTTAACTACGGATCGAACTACACAAAACTTACCTTGGTCAGCGGAGTGCAATGCAGGTATATTCCTCAATTCTCATTTGACCATATTTGGATATCACTTAAATTGATGATATTATGACTCAATATCATAACTTGCTTGTTTAATATTACTAAGATAAAAGGGAAAGTTGTTTTTGATTACACCAAAGTTTTTAGAGTGGACTGGTTATGAAACTTAGCAAAATACAAAGAAGATTACGATGTACATTGGCCGTTTGCTCATTTACATTTCAAAGCTTTTTGTTATTTGTGCACGGTCGACGTCATATTTCAATAAAAAAAGGAGAACATTAACGTATAGAAAAGAAGTCATCTCGTTTCATAACCAGTCAACTCTACTAACTTTGATTACACATCCGTGAGCTTAAAATGCATGCGTGGTTCTATAACTGAACAAAATGCGCGGGTTCGTTTTTTATTTCTATAATGTAAAGTTCAAGTAAAATATTATAGAAAAGTAACAGGGAGAAATTACTTTGTATCTATTAAAAATGCGATTTGACTAAATCGATTCTCGAAGTAAACTGTTTATGTTTTTTTAGAATTTTATTCATTATCAATTAATAATATAATAATGAATTGTTGTTTTAGTTTCCATTTTTTTACCTTTCATTTATTTTTGCATTACTGTTATCATTATATATAGTTATCAATAGTGTCATCGTTATCCTAACTATAATAATCGCTATACGTTTTTACTCTACTCTTAAAATTATACTACGATAAGCCGATATCACTAAGCCATTGTTTTAAAAACAAACTGATGCAAGTGTATTTGGAATGTTTGTAGCGCTGCCATACTCCATCATGGAGACTCACTCGGACGAGGTATGGTTGATTCAGGGACAAAATGTGGGGACCAAAAGGTAAAAATTTAAGTATTAGTTGTGTACACTTTTTAAATTCGCTTCCCATAAAAGCAATAAGAACTTAAACAAATTTACTTTTAAGACGTGTTACCCTATATGGTTGCTAATCTGACTTGGGTGTGTTGATCTCTCGTTAAAGATGTGTGTCAATAATAAATGTCAAGAACTCTCTGCGCTTGCCATCAAGAAGTGCCCTAAAGCTGAAGGAAAAGAGTGTGGAACGAACGGAGTAAGTCATATGCTGTGTACATTTACACGTTGTATTGTGTTCATGTCAAGTAAATCGTATAAAAAATATCGTATTATTGTAATTGTAAATACTTTCATTTAGGTTTATCAATTGTGTTGTTGTTTCCCAGAATCACATATTATTGAATTACTTTAGCTAGTTATATACATACCTGAGTTTGATTGGTCAAAACCAGTGCAAATATGTAAGAGCTAACTTGCTAGGGATTAGTGCCCCCTCCCGAGGGATTCTGACTGCCTCTAAACACTACAGAAACAGGAGATAATTATCTACTCCATGGGCCACTCAGGGATGGCAAAGGATTTGGCTTAGTTTCTAGTCTGCTTTTAGCAAATATGTTCCGCCATATACATTTACCATTATCAGTGCATTATATACCAGTTAGAATTTGTTAGATGCTTTAATGCTGTGGTATTATTGCTACTTTTGCTAATCATTTAGCATTTCTTACATCGCACAGGTTTGCACTAACACTGGTCGGTGCCACTGTGACGCGGGATACAACCCATCCGATGCTTGTACTAAACGTAAGTGTGGTATCTATAACGAATCTATATTATATATATTACAGTAGATGTATGTGGATTCTTTAAAGTCCCCCAATAGAAAGTCGAGAGACTGGGTCTATATACGGTTTAAAGAGCATATCCAAAAGATCATGAAGGTTAAATCATTTTTAGATATTAAAACAAAGGCAGCACTTTTTCCTCAATTAATGTTAGTCCGGACAAGAACCAAAACAGAGCCCACGCACCGTCACAGTAGACTAGTACTTGATTTTAAAACTGACGAGTGTCAGTTTTAAAAACTATACGTGTACGCTAATTACAAATGATCACATATATTAAGAACATAGTAAGAACATTTTAGCCTAAACCGTGAAAAGATCTCAAAATATTTAAACTCATGCCCCAAAATGAATAATAATAATATTAATATTGATAACGATAACGATAACGATAATGATAATGATAGTGCTAATGACCTTATTTAGGTGTCAAGTCTTTCTATATAGCCGGCTAAAGCCTTACTGATTTGGGACACCATATCTTATCACTCTAAGGTTGACTTAGAACTTTCACATTACAACACACACATAAACAGAGATATAATCCCCGAGAGCCTACGGTTTAACGTCCTTATCCGAGAATACATGAAAATCTAACCGTTCTTAACAATCAAGACCAGTTTAATTTATGGGTCTTAGGTATCATCAGAACGGGCATCAAGGTATTATTTACTACCATGTTCTAGAAACTGCAACAAACATTTCTGATCTTAAAAGGTTTGGAATCTGTCTCAGCGTTTGTGTGAAAGAAGGTCTTGCTTTAAGGGGAGTGTTTGATATATAAATGTTTCCCTGATACAATCACAAGCGAAACTAAACCAAAAAATATCAAAGTATTAGAACCTTGCTTCAATTGCTTTTTACATTATTGCAGCATTTACTGCACAAGACGGAAGGTGGAGCACATGGTCCTCCTGGACTGATTGTACCAGAGGTTGTGAAGGAGGAAGTCGTTCTAGATATCGATTTTGCAGCAACCCCTTCCCAGCGCATGGCGGCAAAGATTGTGATGGGATCAGAATTGAAAAGGAGAAATGTAATACTCAAAAATGTCCCGGTATGATTGGATCAGATATATTACATTATTCTATCAATTCATAATGTATTTATTAAACATTTTTAAACATTAAAATGAGGAAACTGTCTTACTTCAAGCAACAAAAACATCAACAATTAAAAAATTATTTATACCTTTTTATAATTGTTAATGTTTTTTTAATGTTTTTATAATTGTTAATGTTTTTTTTTGTTTTAAAATGTTTTTCAACCAAAAATATTTGGAAGCTTTCATATCTATCTCTCCTTTTATCCATTTTTACGAACTTCTTTTTTCCTACATCATATAATTCTCCACAACATACTTTTATTAAGAAATACTATAATTAACTTGTTTCTCAAAATATAAATGAAACAATTACATATTTCAGAGATTATCACAAGCTAGTTGATAAGTAGAATTTTTTGAAACTTGATTAAGTTAGCTTTATATACGTACTTTAAATCTAAGCTAATTTTATCACAGGCGGACTTAGTTAGCGCAGTTAGAAGGACCACTGTATTCCAACCACAAGGTTAGATCCAGCAATTTGCTGAAATTCAAATTTTGTTGACTTATTTTTAGCCTAAGCCAACTCTTTTCTCCATCCTTTGAGGTAAGGTAAATGAGTACCAGGGTTCGCAATGGGTTAGTACACTCCCCGTCCAGGAAGAAACAGACTTTTTACAGAAACGAAAGATTTAAATCGCTTGCTATATAATAATGAGTCACTAAGTAGGATCGTAAAGGAATTAACTATAACTTAATTGCTAAGTAAATTTATTGTTTTTTTTGCAGTGGTTCACTCATGCCGCCACCTTCAAACAATTGGAAATACAACCAACCATAAATACCCAGACGGCCAGTATAAAATCTACCCAGGAAAGTCCAAGAAGCCACTACTTGTATACTGCGATATGACACGTGACGGAGGGGGCTGGACTTTGTTGGTTACCAGTCATACAAACACATGGACAGCAGCGAACGTATTGTTAAGAAATCCAGGCAACCCGCAAATTGACGGCGATTATTCCATCCTATCTCACGCTAATAAGATAAAGGATTATCTTTACATAAATGGAACAACTTTTGAATACAGATTGGAGGCGCAAAAATTTGGTAAGGGTAATGTTGAAAATCAGATCAACTGTCATATAATTTTGCAATCATTTGGTTCATTCACAATTATTATCATTACATTGAACTAAATCACAGTGAGTCTTAGATTTCTGATGAAATAACCAAACGGTATTTTTGAACTGTGGAAACTGTTCTATCCTATTTGTACTACTTAATGTTTTTATAAAATAAAATTTTCATATTTTAAAATCGAACTAAAATCCACATAGCTAAAATCCACACTGTTTAAATCACGTTAAAAAGCTAAAGCTATCTAAGTCCTTTACGAGCCTCGCGGACCATGGATCCGGCGCTTATCTCCGGTTTCTGTAGTGTTAAGCGGATCCATCGCAGGTTAGCTCCCAGCAGATGCCGTTACTCATTTACCTACCCAGGAAGGATGAAAAGCTGAGTTGGCTTAGGCGGAAAAGAAGGTCACACAAATATTCGAATCTCGCCAGACTGCTGGCATTGAACTGGGGACCTTGTGACTGCAAAGCAGAGATCTTACCAACTGCGCCAGCCATGTCCGCCCATCACAAACGCAGCATTTATTTTGTGATTCATCCAACACTACAATGTTTTCTATAAGGAATAACCAGGTTGTATTCACATTTCTGTTAAAGCAATGTTTTTTTTTAGGCCGCTGGGGAGGAATATGGAGGGCGCCAAGACGTTACAACTTTACAGCTACTAACAATTGGCAAAGAGATGTAACTTTACTGACCAAGTTTGATGACTGGCAATATGGGGAGAATGGAATTGAAAAACGGATGCCTTGGGTTTCGGGAGCTATTCTTACGACATCTTGGAGCTCCACCTACGCCTGGTGGGGATCAATAACAGGTAAAAAAAGCTCAGTTATTCGGTTTCTTGGCCAAATTCATTTTTAATATATTAGACATTTGGTTGAAAAAAATCGAATAATTTGTTTTTAACTAAAAACCAAACATGTACATTATATGTCTTTCTATTTCTTAGTGTGTGATAATTTTGTTTTGTATAACTAACTATTGTTTTATGTAGCTGACAAACTAAATTAACGTTTATTGAGGAAATTACAACTTTGCAACGGACAAAGTGTGCAATTCATTAGAATTCAGATAAATTCGAGTTAAAATCGCATAACACGAAGAGCATGCGCTGTAGGGACAAGGTGAACGTGAACCCCATGCATTATTTGCGTGTTATGATAAGGTTCCGTGACGATGTTGCTATGGATACACCGATTAAATTATTTCTATCAAATGATAAACTATGAAAATCTAAACTGAATAATTTAGAATAAACTCACAACATTGTAAGTCGTGCATGTATGCCACCCTATTCTAGGTAATTCATGCATGTATGCCACCCTATTCCAGGTAATTCATGCATGTATGCTACCCTATTCCAGGTAATTCACGCATGCATGCCACCCTATTATAAGTAATTCATGCATTTATGCCACACTATTCCAGGTAATTCTCACTGGTATCATCCGGCACCGTGGATTGCTAACCTTGCACAAATGGAGAGCCATCCGCAGTTCATTTGGTACTGGATGAGAGAGGGACCATATCAGATCCCACGATCTTGTATGGATTTACGACTCAGAGCTTACCAATTGAAACAGGAAATGAAAGGTAAGGCATACATCTTGTACGGTTCTTAATATAGGGCGGGCTTTCTAACTTTCTAACCAGAAGGTCCCCAGTTCAATTCAGATCCAACAGAGGATTTGAATATCTGTGCATATGTGACCTTCTTTTCCACCTAAGCCATTTCAGCTTTCCATCCTTTGCTTCCGTGGTAGGTTAATAAGTACCAGCGTCTGCTGGGAACTATTCTGCGATGTAGAAGTGAAAGCCAAAGATTCGCATCCGCTTATGTCACTACAGAAAAGGAAGATAAACTTGGCTCGTAAAGGATTTAAACGCAAAAGAAAGGTCTAGCTATCCAAATTAAACGCTGTTATTCTAGGATGTTCGGTAAGGCCACTTAGTCTGCTGTATGTGCTAAATGTATAATCTATGTGCTTGAGATTGTCTTTTCAGTCACCTCTATCAAATGCAAGCATTTTTCCATTTCAATATCGAACATAAGAAGTCTGCTTAGCTATGACCTGTGACGGTTTATAACCATGGCCAGGACAGCAATTAGACCTAATGTTTGTTATTATCACAAAACAACTGTTGTGACTTCCTACGTACAAATTTACTCCTGTGAATACTGTAGGTATAATGACTGCTAAACCAACGAGGTTATAATGAGCCCGTTAGTTTATCAAAATATTGCAAGCACGCATGCGTTTGCCTACAGGTGCCATTCCATGATGCATTGTAAAAGTATCAAGCTATTACAATTTTTTCTGTAGACGGCAAACACACCATACAGCCTGGACAAAAAGAAGTACAAACTTATTGTGACTTTAATCGAAATGGCGGTGCATGGACTCTACTTGTCACCAGTTCCTCTAACAGTGGATGGACTAAAGACAACATTAAATTGAGGAACGAGAACAAACCGTCACTGAATACCGACTACTCCATATTAGGACTTGCTGATGCAATCAAAGATTCAGATTCCTCCCAGGTATCTAATAATAATGATAGTTATGAGTATTAATAGTATCAATAATAGAATAATGATGATGACGATGATGATTGATGATGATGATGATGATGATGATTGTGATAGTGATGATGGTGATGATGATGGTGATGGTGATAGTGATGATTGTGATGATGATGATGATGTTGATGGTGATAGTGATGATTGTGATGATGATGATGATGATGATGGTGATGATGATGATACTGATAGTGATGGTGATAATGACGATGATAATTATTAAGATAATAATTAGATAATTAAGTTTGAGTCAAAACAAGTGCAAATAATCAAATGTTTGATCAGACGATAGTATTTACAGTACACGGTAATCCCACTTTTACAGGAATCTTAAATGACTTGTGGAGGATGTTAATTCTGGTTGTATAGATCAACTTGTGCGCAGTAACCGTGAATCTTTTCATTGAGACTTTTATTTTAAGATTTTATAACACTTCTATACTCCTTACAGAAAACCTTCCAATACCGGATTGAAGCTGACGGCAAAGATCGCTGGGGTGGAATTTGGGTTGCACCTCGTAATTACAGCTTCGTGTCCAATGGAGACCAACAAACAAACATTAAGTTAGTTAAAAGGTTTGATAACTGGGACGAAAATAGTAACCTTGGTATACGCATGCCCAGACTGAATCTTTCTTCCTATGTCCTGCTAAGCAGTGCCTCTGCCAAAAATGACTTGTCAGGAACAATTGCTTACAATTCTGGTGGCGCCCAGATCCCAACCTACATCAAAGGCTCGAAAGAAAAGCCTTCTGTTGTTAGGGTCTGGATTAGAGAAGGAACTAGGTAAAACTACTTTTATATGACATTTACAATTAGACTTAAGCTCCTTGCTGATTGCTAATTGTGAGATTATATCTTTTTTCGTTTCCGTTAGAACAAACCAACCGGATGTTAAAATGGCGCTTCAGACAAAGCTTTGCACTTATATTCATGCGACTGATTTCTATCTGTAAAGTTTTGTACTTTAGGCAATGATGCCCCAAAATCATTAGATAATAACAAAAAAAGCATAATTCGGATGCGATGTTTCTCGCCATTACTGATGAGCTAGATGTATACATTGACAACAATTTTTCATTAAAGAAGGTTCTTTACAAAAACTTTTTCTAGTGAATCTCAGCTATTGTCCTGGAAAATCTTTGAGGATTAAATTTAAATGAATAAAAACCAAACTACTAACCACATGACCGATCAGTATAATTATATAACGCACAAATGAAAATTACTTTTTGTGCACGCTGATTGGCTAACTCGGAGGTGATTAGCTAAGTGTTATTCACCTCCGGGTGGACTTGGCTGGCGCAGGAGTCTTTGACTCATCCTGAACAGGACACTAATCCATTGCAGGTTAGCTCCCAGCAGATGCTGGTACTCATTTACCAACCCCGGAAGGATGGAAAGCTGAGTTGGCTTAGGCGAAAAAGAAGGCCACACAGATATTCAAATCTCGGCAAAGTGTCGGGATCGAACTAGAGACCTCGTGGTTGGAAAGCAGAGATCTTACCAACTGCGCCAACCAAATGTTAATAATAACCTTTCCTTATTGTATGATAAAAACTTAAAACAATTAAAGCAATGTAATAAACTACATTTAAATAATGTAATTATATATCAACAGACACTCTTGCAATGATATCAAAGTTCATGGTGTGCGCACGGGACGTTCTTATACCGATGGATATTACATGATTAACCCGGCCAAGCCCGAAAACTATCTTCTAGTATTTTGTGACATGACATCAGAGGAAGGAGCATACACGCTGTTAGTTACCAGCGCAAATGGGAACTGGACCCGCGATCAGGTTCCTCTCAGGTGAGAATGCTTTACAAATCACATTACTTTATCAGTATTTACCCGACCAATCGATATCCATTTTCGCGCCCTTTGTTTGGCTTCCATGACTTGAAATATCCAAAATAAGTATCAAAGAAGCAGGTGAATAGCACTTTCCGCGCGCTCTGATTGGTTCATCAAACACCGAATATCCTGCGGTATTTATCTTGTTCACTCAACCATGAAAAATATGATTGCGCTGTGATTGCTTGAGGTAGATTACGGAAAACTTGTTTTGACACTTGCTTACGGCCAGATTTTGATAAAAAAAGTTTAAAACAAGCTTTCCGAAAACATACATCCCCCTCAATGCCTATACCAGGCAACAGATATTTACCTTCCACTTAAGGTGCTAATTCTTTTTTGTTTGTCAGAGATTAAAAAAGCACTTGTAGTATTCTTGAGTGGAAATGTTAAATTTTTGAAAGAATTTATTCCTTTGTGTTTCGTTGGCTTGACTGAACGGAAGATTAGATTTCATTTTGCATCGATGATCGAACGATTATGCTGGAATTATATTTAAAATAGCATTATTTTTTTCTCTTAGAAACCCAACGCATCCTTCCCTTAGGAACGATTATTCCATTCTTGTTTACGGCGACTATATCAAAAACCTAAGTAATAACGAAACCTATAAATACAAGCTGGATGCTCGCTATCGGAATCACTGGGGAGGAATTTTCGCTGCGCCACGATCTTACAGGTAGGATGACGTCACACAAGAAATTAAAGAAATAACTTACTAATCGCTTTTTCTCGCAGCCAAAAACTGAATTGCAAAGGACTTCGGCTCAACGTGGTCTACTCCAGATTAGGATCCATACATGATCTCGGAGCACTGCACCACAGCTAGATTAATTAGCTGGAAAACGATTTTGCCGTGGGAGGAGTACCCTGGTAAATGGTAATTTGCTTTACCTAAGTCACGTGTTTTCCTTCGTCATATAGCGTTTTATTATCACTGTTTAGTTGTTTTATTCCCTATCACTATTGCTCATTAATTTACTCCCTATCACTATTGCTCATTAATTTATTCCATATCACTATTGCTCATTAATTTACTCCCTATCACTATTGCTCATTAATTTACTCCCTATCACTATTGCTCATTAATTTATTCCCTATCACTATTGCTCATTAATTTATTCCCTATCACTATTGCTCATTAAAAACACGTGCTCAGTATACCTTCATATCCTGCTGCACGTAACACTGTGGGAGGCAGTAAAATTCCGTGATGCTATCGAAACTACTAACAATATCGAAATCCAAACATATCATCATTTCTAACACTCAATCTAAGTTCGTCACTCCGACGAAGGACTAACGTCCGAAATGTCAGTAAGTTTTTCTTTTTTACGGTGTAGAATTTACATTTTCTTTACTATATTTATAAAAAGTAAGGTTGATAATACCAGTCGCGGTAATTAGCTTCAGTGGATTGCTGGTTCTATAGTTTTCTCTTAATCATATACTGATATAGTATTTACAGAAGTGGTTACAAACTTGGGTCAAATAGACATTTTTAACGGTATAAATGATTCTTTTGTCCCCATTCAAACTTGGCAGTCAACCCTCAACCACAACATTTACGGCATGGGAAAAGAGTTTCTTTCTTTAACGTTATCCGATATATTATAACTACGGAAACTTACTTGCCCATATCATAACAAAGTTAGAACTCGTTGAAAACAAACCCAATTTAAGTTAAAGTGATTCGTATCTTAATAGGCCTTGGAGTCCAAAACTCTTAGTAAAAAATCCCTAAAACAAATGCCTTTTTACTATTACCTTTCTAGTAACTAATTTACCACAAGCACATAGTTTGTTTCCCAATTTTTCTAATCAATTATTTACTCTGTTTATCATTTAGTTTTATGGCAACTAATAACCGGCAGACCGGCGTAACCTTGTTGAAGAAGTTCAATGATTGGCATTTTCTGTGGTACATGGGGATGAGTAAAAGGATGCCGTGGTTTGATAAGTACGGAACCCACCGCCGTGGTTTATTAGGAACATCAGGGAACCCCGCGAGTCACTACTCTACAGGATGCGTTATTTATGGTAGCATGCTTCACGATCCGGCAAAGTGGATGTATTACGGAAACATGTTGAATCCGGGAACCATCTGGTACTGGGTAAATGAGGACGACTGCGACAGTGATAGAAAACCAGGCAAGGAAATACTTTTTGAACGCCAGCTCTCTACAAAGTATTTACTGTATACATTGGAAGCAGGGATCCAGGTTCTAGTACAGGGTTTACCGGTACCTGCAGGGATCCAGGTTCTAGTACAGGGTTTACCGGTACCTGCAGGGATCCAGGTTCTAATACAGGGTTTACCGGTACCTGCAGGGATCCAGATTCTAGTACAGGGTTTACCGGTACCTGCAGGGATCCAGATTCTAGTACAGGGTTTACCGTTACCTGCAGGGATCCAGTTACTTGTAGTGGGTTTACCGGTACCTGGGTATCCCTGTACTTACGGTGAGAGATGCTTTGAGAGATCAAAAATATAAGTGAGCAACCAATTGTGCTTTAATTGTATTCATTATAGAAACGGACTCTCCAAAGAAGCTAATATAGAAGAAGCGTTAGTTCTAAAATTCATCATTTTGGGCCTATCTAAGCCTCGTTGGTCTTATAAAATTGTTCTTATCAAAGTATGAGCATATTGTTTGGTTCCATTGCAACTCTAGGCTGAAAGGATCGCTTGGTTTAAAAATATGTAGCAGCAGTTGATCTCACCAACCAGTTCATCATCCCTAAAGAGAGGCAGTGAGAAAATTTAAACTGTTTAATTTACAAAATGTTGTACTTCATCCGTAAAAAAGCCTTCGCTTAACATCCAATCTCAATCTGCTATAGAGCTAAGAGCTTTTATTATGGTAACAAACACAAATATTTTGAGAGTTTCTGTTATTACAACACACTTTCTTGAGTTACACATTCCAGTAATTAATAATTCTGCCTGCAACATATTGTCCCCGCGTTTTGGGTCATACATAATCCGAGTTATTGTAATATGAGAGAATAGTCTGTAGTTAATACTCTCATTTTGTGCCCGCGTATTGGGTCATATTCCGTCTTATCGTAATATATGAGAATAATCTGTAGTTAACTTTCTCATTTTGTGTCCGCTTACTGGGTCATAATCCGTGTTATCGTAATATGAGAGAATAATCCGTAGTTAAAACTTTTTTATAAAACAAATGATTTCTACGCGCTTTTAGTCAACGGAGGATTAGGAGATTGGTCAAGCTGGGGAAAATGTAACAAGGAATGCGATCATACAGCTACCGAGAGCCGTTCACGTAGCTGCAATAACTCGAAACCTCGGTGTGGAGGCAATGATTGCGAAGGGACAACCATTGAAGAACGATCCTGCTATTACTGTCCACCAGGTACAATATAAAATAGGTTTGTTACTAGGAAGAAAGCGATCTTCAAGTTGCATACTCAGAAATACGTCTGATTAAGATTACCCTTCTCGGGAGGTTGGGGGGTGGGGGGTGAAGGAGGAGAGTACTCAAAAGGTTTTTCAGTGGGGGTGTGCCGCTCTATGATCAAACCCTTACCTTATACCAGAATGTTTAAAACTGATACTCTACCCCATACTTTTAACCCTATCTAGTTCAAATGGGTGGAATCCAACCCCCGCCCCCCCCAAAAAGGGTTTTTTATCCTAACTTTAGAACAATTTGGATTTGAAAGCCCAAGTTGCACAACTTTTCCAAGAATTTTATAAACAATCATTTCAACTGTTTTTAACACTACCCTGGGTACCTTGTTACCACGGTGACTAGTTTTTAGTAGGCTCCTTTTTTCCAAGTTTGAATGTTTTCTTTTTTGAGGTCTTAAAATGTGAGGCAAAGCTTTCAAATCACATAATGCGTAATATTGTGTTGTGTTTTAGTACAAAACTATTTGCACATGGTTTTTGATTTATGGCAGCAAGTTTATTGCCTAATTAATTTAATTTTTTTAAAGATTTTTTTTTTCACTGCTTTTTTGTGTTATTTTTCCTTTCTTCAAATACAAGAACAAATACTGCAGCTAAATTCTTGTATTGGAATGCCTTTTGGTTTTCCAAGATTAAGTGTTATAAAAATACTAAAAATTATCAAAAATACAGCTGTATGGCGTCAACATTACGTCACACAGCATTTTAATTGGATTATGAACTGCTGCTAAGATCTGCCATATCTTATGAACATTAAGAGAGTTTTCAAATAGTGTTTCCATTGTGGATATCTGGTTACAAGAATTTTACTGAAAAAAACTTTAAAACACCTATTTCATGACGTCTGTACGACGTCATTACATAAAAGTGAAAAACGGTAACACTAAAAAAGAAAGCATGAACCAAAGATCAGGTAGAGAAAATTTCCTTAAGTTTGGGTAAAAACTAAAAGAGTTATGGAGGAATGGGGAGGGGTGGAATTATACCCCTTCCCCCCTGGACTGAGAGACACTTCAAAAAAGCTTGGACTGGATAAAGTTAGGCCATAAATCATACCCTACCCTAAGTATACATGCTTTACAAGCTGCCTAACTGTACCATTTCTATTTGAGGGTTTATAGGACTGGTGTCGGTGTGTTAATGCACGAACAAGTGTTATCATAATTCTCTTAACACCAGAAACTTTACCTTGTCCCATAAATTTTGATCCCTGGTCCATACCAAATTAGATACCCTATCGCAGTTCTAATGCAAACATGATACGATATCCGAAACTCTAGGACTCGAAATCCATACCCTATAGGGTGGCACGTAAACAAATAAATATGATTATGAAAAATTAAAGGAGTAGGTTACGCACGGGTAACCGAAATAACTTTAGGGTTAAAAATGACATGTTGTTTAATTTGTTTAAATTTTTTACAGATTGCTTTGTAAGGTAAACACAATCTCACACACAATTACATACAATACATATAAACTATATCAGATTATTTAATGTTCTTTACAACATTAATGAAGTGTTGAGATTTTCGGCGTCATGATCCCATGAGCCTAAAGTTGCCTTCACCCTTAGAGTCTCAACAATCTTTAATGAAAAGATGTCAACATTTTATATCAATTACATTACAGTGGCACATTCTTGTCGTCATCTACAGCAGCTTGGAATAAAGAGCAATACAGTTTATCCTGACGGACTGTATAGAATTGATCCTAAAGGAAACAATGCGCCAATTCGTGTCTATTGCGACATGTCACGTGACAGCGGTGGTTGGACGTTGCTGGTATCAAGTCATACCAATAGTTGGACCTCTGCTAATGTTCTTCTACGCAACGAGCACTATCCTCAACTTCAGAGTGACTACTCCATTCTTAAGTATGCTAATTCCATCAAAGACAATCTAAATGTGCAAGGAACGGACTTCGAGTATAGATTAGAGGCCAATGGAGCAGGTAGAATTTGAAAGTTTTACTCAATCTTGATTTGTTACGAGCGGTGCATTTCTTGTAAACCGCAGTGCAAAAAGAGTTAATTCCGTGTTAAATTAGTTAATTTAGTGCAATTTGCTTATGCAATTGGTGCCATTGATTGGATAATAAACGATGGGGCTGGTTACAACCCCCACTTCAAGTATGTTCTCCGATTGGAGGAGAACATATCACGTGTCAAACCTCCGTACAAAAAACAATACTCAACAAAATCCTACGGAAAAAAACGGCTTGTATTTTGGATTTTTACGTCATCAGATCGTTCAATTTTGAAACAGGGACAATTTGTTTGCCAGCCTCGTCAGTCAAATAATATGGACCTTAAGCAACTAGGACGGCGACGCCGACGAGGACGGCAGAAAACAATAGAAAATACAATGCAGCACGTTGGAA
>JAOTRI020139533.1:0-10827 GCA_028564885.2 Zoanthus sanctaehelenae
TCAACACGTGGCCATGCCATCTCTTCTCAACACATGCCCATGCCATCTCTTCTCAACACGTGGCCATGCCATCTCTTCTCAACACATGCCCATGCCATCTCTTCTCAACACGTGGCCATGCCATCTCTTCTCAACACATGCCCATGCCATCTCTTCTCAACACGTGGCCATGCCATCTCTTTTCAACACATGCCCATGCCATCTCTTCTCAACACGTGGCCATACTATCTCACTCCATTCACCTGACAAATCGATAAATAAAGGCTGATTTATGAAATATATTAATGCCATTGATATCCGTATGGTAAACGGTAAAATCAAATTAGTCCAAATATCTGTGAAAAAAATATATATATATTAGTGAAACAAACATTTGCTTTAACAATATTATTGTTGTAAGAATGGAGTAACTTAAAAGATGTGCTATTTGAAAAGAGATATTATTGTTTACAATCAAAACAAAGCGTCTTTGTACAAAAGAGAAGAACAAATCCATTTCAGTAACCATTTTTACAAGGTTTCTCTTATTGCCTCAAAATCACCAACTTGCAGGGCAAACATAATAATAGGCTGGACCTAAAGATTTGAGGCTGGCACTACAGCGGTGGTAACGACAAAGAACAATAACCTTAATTATCCAATACAAAAGTTGCACGTTGGAATGTAGCGAGCTGTTCTTCTGCTTATACGCCGCGAAAAGCTCTCTTTCGGGGTTCTGTGGACAACGTGAACACGTTTAAACTGAACAACAAAATTTGTCAATCTTTGTTTGCCTTTGAGATTAAACATTTTAGCTTTTTCTGTTGTTCTCTTGTTCAAAATAGAAAGACAAGATTTATCGATGTTCTAAAACAGAAAAACATAACAAGAAATAATATTTTTCATAATTTCCGTTGTTGCTTCCGTCCTCAGTTCTCAAGATCCCTAATATTTTTAGAACGAAAACGCGAAAAAGCTACACGCATACACTATTTTTTTTATAAGAACGTCGAATTATTATGGGTATAACAGCCTCAAATGCTCTTAAACATGTTCTTGAAATATCTTTACTGATTTTCGACGATTTAAATAATATATATACCGTAAGTGGTATTTTCAGTATACAATGATTTGCGATGTAAAATTGTTATCTGCAAACTTTATTCAAGAAGCCCAAGCAAATGTTTTAATAACACTGTATATGAATTATTTCATCATAAACAAATATTCTTCACCTTTTGGCTTTTCTCAGCATGTTCTTAACATGTTCTTTAATTTTTGGTGATTTCAAGGTTCTGTGTGGCCGCGCGATGCGGTGCCAGTCTAGACCAGAAATATCGACACTTGCTCATCATAGAGTCTCCAGTAGCTCCTTTTGTAGAGCATCCGACTAGAACACGGAGGATCGTGGGTTCAAATCCCATCTAGGGATCTGATTTTTTTCCGAGTATCTTCTCATTATTAATATCATTATATCCATATATGGAAATGAATTTCCCGCCAAAATACTACGTGCTTCATTAAGTGCGCGCACAACTCATGGAAATTTTTACATAGGAAGAAGTTGATGGCAATTGCCACAAATAAGAACAAAATAGGAATATTATGAGGCTAAAGTATCCCTTACATACATTGAGGCTGAGTCCAAACCTTGCTGGTTTTTCAAAAAGTCTAATGAAATGCTACAAAGACAAAGTGAAATGATACAAAGACTAGAAAAGTGCCGATGCATGTGACTTTATTTAAAAAAACTAAAAAAGTATACCTTTATTCTACTGCATTCTAAACTTATTAAAAAAAATTCAAATGGTTTTGGAACGCACTGAACAGTTTTGTTTGTAAAGTGATACAAATGATTTAAACTTCCGTCAATATTTGAACTTACAAAGATTGTATTTTGATAAGCCTTAAATGAATTGCCTGTAGTATTGCACGTACATCAAGACACACAATGACAACATTACTCAAGAAAGCCGTCGCTTAAGCAACTAGTTTCCATATACTGAAACCTAGTGGATAGGAGCATATGAGCGGGATGTGGTGGATTATGGGATATTGATTACCGACTTAGTTTAATTAAGAAGGAACCTGACACGCACGAAGCGATTAAGAAAATGAACAAATATAAACCTTTATCATTTCTCAGGTTAGATGAAGGTGTTGTCCTGGAGAACATACTGCTGGCTCTCTTGGTAAGGGACAGTGGCCAGAAAGAATGCAGTTTGTTGTCTAAAGTGGTCCCTTCAGTCGCTCCACTCGAACCATTCTTATTGTTTCCAGCAAGTGGTTGGAGCAGCTCTGAACACCTTCTGCCTCTATCCCCCTTCTTCGAGTTGCCAAAATAAAGTTCCTGTTGGAAAAAAAAGAAACAATTTGTTATCAAAAAAATATCTAAAGTTATTTTTACCATGAAAACTAATTGCATAGAATCGATGACTTTTTAATGTGTTATTCGTACCATTGATAAGAGAGGACGGTGTTCGGGTATTCAAGGTATTAGCGACAGAGGCTCAAACAAACACGACGGGTAGCCAGTTAAATCCTAGCCTTCAAATAGACAGTTTAGTTGTTCCGACGCCTAAAGTTTTACTATCTCAGAATTAACGAAGAGCTTTATCCCCAGCAGTTTTTGAGGTAAAAGAATACTATAAGTTAATTTATGAACTAAGTTTGTATTTAACTTTTTGTTTATGATAACTCATATATTCATCTCTGAAACAAGTTGCGTGCTCATGCATGCACCAACTCTGACGTTCTAAATAAAGTGTACAAAAATAGTTAATCGTAGAAGTATCTAGACTGACTACAATAAAGCCGTCTTCTATCTTTTCTAATTGTTTTTAAAAGAGTTGGATTTGTTTTCTTTTGTTTAACGGAGTCTTTCAAAAATTTTATGATCTATTGTATTGGTAGAATAAAAACATTCAGCGTTTCAGAAGTTTTATTTTTCAGCAGTGAAACCCGCCCTAACTAGCAAGCAAATCACACATTACATAGATACGTACATAACTGGGCTTAATTCATCTAGTCGTATCTAATTTTAGTTGAAAATTTAACTTGAAAAAAAAGTTTCAAAATCACAGTTATCTTATCAATTTTTATGACCTGAACTAAATGGCTTTGCCAACTTGACTATTTACCATAGTAACATGCTTTGATTGGCTGGGGTTAATCAACAAACATCTAAGGTTATTGACCTATTTGATAGCTGCAAGTTCAACATTCTTTAAGTTTAACTACGTGCGTTATTCAAGGTGGATTGCCGACAAGCCTCGTAATCAAAACAATACCTTATTACCCCAAACGAGGAGAGTGAGGCTAAAGGAGCATGTTTAAGTAAAAGGATGATACAATGGCGAGTCGTCAATAATCAAATCAGTGTCTATTTTAAAACGCAACTTTGAATCCAGTGTGGTAAAATTTAAAAAAAAGAGCAAACACTAAAATATAATATAAAGACTCATTGTGACATTGAATGTTTTATCAATCTGCTCTGGCAGAATTAATGGCAACTTTGAAATTTCAATTGTTGATACAAAATTTTGAGTACTGCTTAGTTTACAAAGTAAATTTTGAACCAGTCTATCCGCTTTACAATTAAATTAAATTATAATTCGTAACGTTGTCAGGGCTTTCTCAACACAATTATTTCGGAAACTAATAAATTTTTTTACTCGGCCTTACAAACCCTGTCAATGTAGTTTTTAAGAAAAGATTCAGTGCCGAACGCGTATTGAGATCTTGTCACAAAAAGATCACTCGCTTAACGTTTATCGATAACTTGGTCAGATAATCAAACCCATATTAAACTAAGAAGAATAAAAAACATCATTTTGAAATTGTTCTGAAAGTGAAGAACTATGAACCTAAAAATGGTCTGACGTTTATAACACGGAACCTTTCGGCTTTGTATGCTATTTTTCGAACATACCAACAATAATCACGGGGGGAGGATAAGTTGGGGTTAGTTCAACTGTTACATTAATCTCACACTGTCTGTAAAAGAATTGCCTCATAATTTGGATTTGTGTGCGACTGTAATTCTTATATACAATAACAATGTAAATAAACCGAAATTATGGACGTCGTTAAAAGTGGTTACTATCGTAGATATTCACAAAACGTTCTATAGTTTGATTCAAAAAACATAATAGAACAAAACTAACACTGTAAGTTTACTTTTTATATAATACTATTAGCACATTCATTTTGTTCTTTTTTAAATATTAAAACAATTATATAATCTATAGCAACCAAAGAAAAACGTGCAATTATATTGTACAAAGAAAATGAGATTTTTTTTAATATTTATTATAACTTCCGACTTCGAGCATTGCTTTACTTTGCACGCAATCGTTTTCGTATGTATTTGTTTAAAAATCTGTTTGCGGAGTAATTGTTAAGGGACTGTGTTTAGTCAATCTAAAAATAACTTCCAAAGCACACTAGCATGACTTAAAGGTACTTTGAATATTAATAAAAATTGTTTACAAGCGCAGTCAAACGATTAACACGGGATTTGCTTGAAGAGGTTTTGCCTTTTGTAATCTTGCTTTGAAGGATTTCAATCCCAGATAAACACGTCCCAGGGGTTTCACAAGTTATTGAGCAATAAAGCCAATATGTAAAAATAGAATTGGTTTTATTGCTCTAAACTCGAGTAAAATAACATTTAGCTGGCGCCGTAGCGGTTAGCTAAAAATGAAGCCGAAAGACAAAAATATTTTACGTTTTTTTAACATGAAATTCCTGCTTCCACAAAAGTCTCTTGGCTTTTGATATATATATTCTGAAACAAAGAATATTAATAAGGTTTACAATAAAGTTCTTTTATTCTATTTCTTAATCAAACTGAGTCTATTATCAACCAGCGCAGCAATCCCATGAACAGAAATTAGGGATGTGTACAAAATTACATACAAATCAAATGATATGATTTTTGAGCTGGCGGCTGCCAACAACTATTGATATGTAAAGCTGACCTGAAAATTTTGATCATCTTAATGAAGACTTTCAATATATAATCTTTTTAAATTTTAAAAATACGACCGGAGTTGATTACAGAATGAATATTATCCTAAACGTCCAAATAAATGGCTGCATGTTTTGTGGGCGCAAACGGATGTTTCAGTAACCATTTTATTGTTGTTTAAATGTCACTTTTCATGAGCATGCAAGATGTTAAGTTACTGAATGACTTTGCTAAATGCTTTGAACAGACTAAAAGTTAAAGAAAGGTTGTTTGCTAACACGATGATGGAAAATAAAGCACATAATCGAGGGCTGAATTTGTCTTCACAAGATTACCTATCCTATCAATATTCTTTTTTAAAAATATTCCTACCAACTTAACAAATAACAGGCACGAGGGAAAAGACACTTCTCGCGCGCTTTCACCTCATCTCTAAAACAAATTTACCAGTCATGTGTATTTTCTAAGTAGAATGATATACCATAACGACCCTATTTTTTCAATTAGAGAGAAGTGTAAGTGAATTGTGGTTTTGGTTAATATTTAGTTGATATAAATGATATTTATAAGTTTAAAATGTGACAAGTGACAAGAAATTTTTGTTTGAGAGTCAATATCGATAGCCATTAACAAGAGAATAACGACGGCAAAGAGCTCACATCCGTGAAACTTTGTAGTCTATCAGCTAAATGCTTTACCTTTTGTTTTGAAGTTTTTTCTTCTTCGCTGAGTTAGACGTTGATTTAGAGATGATAAGCTTCCTTCTAGTTCAATGTAAGCCTGCCAAAAGTAACTCCAGGATCCTGTTACACGTTAATGACAACTTGAATCGATGGCCTTTTCGCATGCAATTGTTCGAGTTTTTAAAAACTTCGGAGTCTTTTGTTTCTCATGCAAATCGATATTGTTGTAAGAAATCAGTGCTACCAACTCTATCAATAGTTTGAAGATGAAGCAGACAAGCATTTATCTTTTACGGAAAACTCGAATTCATAAAGTTCACACTGTATACCCAAATTTAAGTCTGACGGCCCAGTGACAGTCAAAAGTGTGTGAGTCGATCGTACTTAGAAAGGAATGTTAGGAATGCCAAAATGATTGTTCACTGCAGAAACCTAAAGAGCTTCCAAGCAGAAAAACAACATATCACAGGGCAAGCTCGATGACAGTTTTAGTGCTCGTACAGTGAAGCGAAAAGCCAAAAAATTTGTCAACATTGGCATTGTCGGTTAGACTCGATTTTTTCTATAAATCAGGAAACTTGTAACGAATTCTAATAGAAATTTTTTTTCTTCTCTGGGTTAGTCGTGGAATATTTCAATTAGCGTATTAGGCAATATTAAGAGTTCGTTATCGGGGGTGGATGCAAGAAGAGAAAGTGAAATTGAATATTGACAAAAATCGCAGTTAGATCAGTAGGTCATCGCCATGTCCTGCTGACATAACCAATTCAATTGAGGTTTTCCTAACAAAACGTGACAGTGGTTTTGTACGAGTAAACGTCGGATTTTATATTGAACGAGCGGACAAATCTGGAATAGAACTTGAAAACGATAGTGCTGCTGTTCAGCTTAGATTGTTAAATGCAATAACTTAGTTCAGCAAGTCTACTTGTAATTTGTGAATTAGCAATTCAGTTGACATTGAATACTTAGAGTCAGAATTGCATTTTTTATAATATTTGCATTTTTTATAGTATTTTTGAGTTTCTGATCAGAATGCTAAATGAAAAATGTTTTTCTTCTCTTTAGATTTTTATAAAAGACCAAACAACAACAAAAACAATTTGAATTTTAAGAACAGCAGCACAAAAGGATTAATAAACGCTTCCTGGCTGAAAAAATGTTACAGTAATAGCCAACGAAAAACGATCGAACTTAGAACCAAACTGAAATTGAACAGTTTTAAAAAGATAACTAAGCCTTGATATACAATACCTGAACTTGTGTCGTGGCTTCAAAGAATCGACCAAATTGTGTCCCAGAGGTAACGGGTTTTGATCAGGTTGTATACTGAAATTTTTTTTAGCTTTCTCGTCTCGTAATTGCGTGTATAAATCACGTACATTAATTATAACCGCGACGACGCACAGTGATAACATCAGTTGCTGGTCTATAGAAACAGATTTACTCATATTTTGGTTAAAACGTAATTTGGTTAGTAACTCGGATAAAGATATTCTTAATACTGCAAATACTCAATCATAAAACGAGTCAGCAGGACAATATACAACAAACAGCTTGCTTGTGTCATGCACCCATATAATGGACCGACTCAACTACTAAACAGCGAGCGGCATTACGAGTCGCTTGATACATAATTATCTGTATGTCACGTAAGTGAATTATCAACACACATATATGGTAGTTTGTTTGCAGTAATTTACAAACAATATTTTTAATGATGATCTTAATAACTTTTGTTTTAACTTTGTTGATAAACTAAAAACACATGTCAGTTTTTTCGCATCCTCGCTTTCCCTATTATATTTTTCTGAATGAGTCAAAAATAAATTTCGTACCATCGAGCGCGTTTTCGTTAAGGACAGTGGCCATTGATTACAAAATTATGACAACAGATCTAGAACCGTTGGATGATTTATCACAAATACTCTAACACTCCATCACATATTACTTCGACGACAAAACGATGTTGAATCCCGAACAACGACGAAACACTTGTTCAATCGATATCTACCAGCTACTGTATGGTTCAGCTTAATCGGTTGAGCAGTCCAAGAGAGACACTCTTGTGAAAATGATAGGGGTTCTCGACAGACCTTTAATGGTCTCAAATGTGACCGATGCGTACCCAGCCTAGTTAATATAGTTTATATTTACCGGTTTTAAATAAATAAAAATTGATAATGTGGTCGTACCTTTTAGGGTTTGATATCAGGATTCTCGATCAATTTATGTTTGTCTTTTAGGGTCTGAAATCGGGATTTTGATTAATTTATGCGTACATTTTAGGGTCTGAAATCGGAATCTCGATTAATTCATGCGTACTTGTAAGGGTCTGACATCGGGATCTTCATTAATTTATGCGTACTTTTTAGGGTCTGAAATCGGAATCTCGATATTTAATTCATGCGTACTTGTAAGGGTCTGAAATCGGGATCTTCATTAATTTATGCGTACTTGTAAGGGTCTGACATATTTATGCGTACTTTTAAGGGTCTGAAATCGTGATCTTCATTAATTTATGCGTACATTTTAGTGCCAATAGGGATCTCAAGCAACGATGACGGCTCTGAATAATCCCTATTCTGATTTATACACTTTATTTTTTCTGCTAATCAGTAGTTATCTTTCTTTCATTATTTTCATTTCTTTTAATTCACTATTGTTCTATGCCTCATCGTCGCCGGCGCTGCCCTCCTTGTTGCCGGTGCGTATTTATCTGAAAAAACGCGTCCGTCAAGCACCATTTATTATTAACTTTTCAAGGGAGTTCTCTCTCTCCCGCCCATCCTCCCACAGCTTCGCCGTTTAAAAGACAACAAAACTGATTAACAAAGTTTATACCGCGACAAAGGAATGAACATCAGAATGAGTGTGTAGGAGGGAGAGGGGAATGGGGAGCCCCGTGGGGTGGAGTAACGGTAGTACCATATATTGGGAGCCCTAGCCCCGTGGGGTGGAGTAAGGTAGTACCATATATTGGTTATACAGATGTGTATGTGCAGCCAATGTCGTTTAGGATATAGTTTTCCGATTTTTGAACATGGTGTTAACTTCTAAAACAGGGTATAATTAAATATTTGAAATACTTGATTAGTACAGCATTGCAATATGGAACTGATTTGTTTGACTTGGTTTTGACACACCGTAAATCCTCCCATTAAGCACCGCGACGCTTATTAATTTCAACGAGAACAGTTATTGCGGTGTAAAACAAGTGTAATCTAAAATTTTTTAAAGAAATACGTGATAACTATACAATGCAGCATTAAAACAGAATACAATTCCTTATTTCATAAACCTTTTATCCTAATTGTCTTATATTAAAAATATAAATTATATTGTTGTTGTTGTTGTTGCTTGACTTTATGATTATAGTGGCGTTTTCCATGACGTAAACGGAAAAGGCTACTATAATTTCTAAAAAGAGTTTTAACTTGTTTCGAGTTGCTCGCTGAAATGCATGATCAAATAATGCAAGATTAATGGTGACCTATATATACCTTTACATTTGTCACAGAAATATTTCGAAGCGCAAAAATAAAGTTAAGGCCAAATAAAATAAATTCCCGGTTTCTGATCAGTGCCCGCATTGCAAAATAGCCGCCGCGTCAGATTTTTTTATTTAAATAAATAATAATACAAAGAAAAAATTGAAATTTTAAACATTAATTAGTTTGATGAAATCATTTCCTGTAGAGAATGATCGGCGGTGCAATTGTTCTGAATGGCGTGTTGTTCATTCAAAACACAAACTGTACGTAGTCTTCAACTAGAGAGAATGTAGTAAAAGAGATTGAAAGACTTATGTACTCTTGTGGATCAGTGTTGCAAGATATTGATGGAATTCAAGAAAGCTGTCTTCATGATGTAATGTGAAGTGCAATCTCACATGTAAGGACACAACCGTGAAGTAAGCTACTTTGGCGCGGGAAATTAGAACATATTCATCTATTGTGGCACCTTATAATTAGATGATCTGATCATTCATGATGATTACTATCCGATTTGCCAGGGCTGTAAAGCGAAAAGTTTGGTTCATAAGCACACCGGCCAATCAAGGGATTCAAACCAAAGCCAAAGGCTTATTTTACGCTAGTTTAATAGTTTCAATATTAAAAATGAAGCTGCCGTGGTGTAAAATTGTTTATTGTTATAATTGTCATTTTTCAATGGCAAAATTCACCTCGTTGTTTCAAATTCAGTACACTTTATATTCAAGAACATGACAATATTTATAATGAAAATAAGTTAAGTATCAATAACGAGTTGCTGTTTTTTTTAAAAATTTGCAATGTTATTTTAATCTCCCACACATACTTGTTACTGAAACTAGTAAATCTCCTTAAAAACGCATGCATCATTTTCCTTTTAGAAAAATTTTGATGAGAAACCGGGAATATATTCTACAACGCCTAAAACTGATATTTATTTGAGTAATTTACTCAAAAAATAAGATTTATTACCTTATGATCATAGAAGTATAATAAGTGTATTGAATAGTACTATATTAGTATATATATATAGGTTGGATGCAATTTTAGTCTATGGCTTTCGATCACGCAATAAAAACAATGTATATAGTTAGATAATAATATGATGTATAGAAAATCTTGACAGCTACCACTCCCGTTGCGTACAAGTCGAGTACAAGTAGGAAACCTCCATTGATCATGATTGGCCAGTATGGTAAAGTTTATATTTAAATCGAAGTAATCGCGATTTTAACAAAAAAGTCTAGTCATTTAAGTTAGAGATGAAACTTTACCGTTCTGTTGAAAAAAAATGTTTATCAAATTTAACAGTGTAAATAACATCGTTTAAAATAATACATAGAAACTAATTGTTATCGTTATTTAATTTAGAAAGCATCAAGTTTTATCATTGTATGAAAATAAAAGTCATGTGTTATCATGATCACCGAAAAAATTTGCTCTCCCACCAGCGATCGAAAACTAATCGTTTTAAGAACTTTACATACACTATTTGTAAAGTAATATTTTAATTTACCTTTTCGCCTAATTGGTTTAGTTTTTTAGTTTTTTAAAACTATTTCAGTTTTTTAAAGTTTTAACACAATTTAGCTATATTTTAAAAGCTCTTAAGTTAATATAGCTCATTATAAAATATTTAAGATAGTACAGTGGTTTCTATTGGCCGAGAGGTGTGTTTTCATAGGCCAATGAAGTATAG
>JAOTRI020139543.1:0-10826 GCA_028564885.2 Zoanthus sanctaehelenae
ATTCACAATGATGGCTCGGTAATTTATAACATTGTATAATACAATTTTTATAAAAACTATTTACAGTGTGAAAGGCTTCAAACTTGCTGCTTATAGCACTGTATGATGTATAGTTTTCAAAATAATGAAGTATGCGAACTTAACTTTTATTTTTAGGCAAAACAACTATACCTTTAGTGCTGTGAGCCTGGGGCGCCTGTGGAAAACTGTGCTTCACTAAACTGTGAAAAAAAGCAGTCGTATTTTTATGCCGAAAACTTGATCATGAGATGTTACGTGATTTGGCGGAAATTTATGGCGATCCGATATTATTTGGATCCAGTCCGGGTTTTGTTAATCCGATCCGATCCGGTCCAGGTTTTGTAAACGCCCAATTTTAATGTATTTAAGATGACAGTCTAATCCTGTTCTGAGACCGTCTGTGATATATACAGTAGTTGCCAACTTGATTCTTTGTGAAGTATAAATTTGCACTTTTAATCACTTGCCATATTGATTTACTGATCTCAACGGTCCAGAAGAGGACTGGACATCCTGAAATAACTAAAAAGTGAGTTTGTTTGCCATAAATCTAAACTTCTCTGGTTTCATAAAAAGGTTTTCTGAATGATCAAGTGGTTTGAATATAATCAATTAGGTCCTTTTGCGGTATGTGAACGAGTGCTGACCTTTCATCAGGGCAAGAAAGATTTTCTTTATTCCCCTGATGAAAGAACCTGGGTAGTAGGTTGAACAATCATATAGCAAATCCAATATTACATATCTGCAGAACATTTGTTTATCGTTCTGCTCCATTTGCAAACTACAGAAAAACAAAAATTGCCCTATAGCTAGAGCAAACATAAAACACTTGAGAATAAGTAATGAGAATATTGGGGTTTACCTTGGTGTAAGAACCTGTGAAGTGCACGAGTGACGTATAACAAAGAAAACAATGAAGTCAAAACAATAGATAGAATGAACATAATAATGATAAAACAAAGAAAAGACTTCACAGGTTCTTACACCGAGGATGAGCCGAATATTGACAGAGAACCACTGCCCAGAAAAGTACCAGTAAATAAATAACATCAAAACAATTATATATCCAAAGACAAAGAATAACCAAAATTGGTTGAGTGGACTGGTTTGGAAACTAGTTAGCAATTGCAAACTATAAAAAATATTACATTATTTCTTTGTTTCATGTTGTGTGCACAGTCCTGGTTGTGATTTTTTGTTCAAGGTGTGATGCATTATTAGTCTATTGGCCATATGCTAATTTACATCTCAAAATCTCTTGTTATTTGTGCAGCTGGGTCAATGTCATATTTCAATAGGGATATTAGGAGAACAATATTTAGAACAAAGAATTAGTCAACAAGTTTCCAAACCAGTCATTTACACTAACTTTGGAATAACTAAGACTTAGAATTTACTAGAAAAATTCCCTACATTAAATGTAAAATCCCTCTACTTAACCATAAAAATGCCCTAAAATAACCAAAATATGTGTAATATAACCATAAGCATGCCCTAGAATAAACAAAATGCTCAAAGAAATAAAAGTGTCCTAGATAAACACAAAAAATGCCTTGGAATAACTAAAAAATGCTCTACACTAAATGTAAAAATCCTTTTGAATAACCATAAAAAAGCCCTAAAATAACATAAACATGCACTGATATAAAGAATGACCATAGAAATACCCACAAATAAAGATAATTGCTCTATATATAATAACTAAAAAATACCCATAAAATCAATAAATATAACAATGCTTAAAAATAAATCAAATGTCTTAGAATAGGCACAAAAAAGATACTGCAACAAGCACACTAATGTCTTGGAACAAGTACACAAATGTTTTGGAATTAGCACATAAATGCCAGGCTGGAATAAGCACAGAAATGCCTTGGACTAAGGACAAAAGTGTCCTGGAATAGACTTAGAAATGGCTTGGAATAATTCTAAAAATGTCTTAAAATAAGGCTAATATTCCTTGGGAAAAAAACAAAAATATCTTTGAAGGAACTTTTAAAAAATACTAAGAAAATCAAGGAAAGCCATAGAAAAAAATGCTTTAGAATAACCATAAACCAAACATCCCTGAAAAACCAAAAATAATAAAAATTGTCAATGAAACCAAAAACAAAGCACCTTGGAAAACCTACACTCTTTTGGGTTTACGTCACATTACCTCCTACATGTACTTTTAGGATCTGTACTGACAGTTTGAAAGGTGAATTATTTAACATGACACAAGCAAGAGACAAAGAAAAATTCCAAGTGCATGATAGGATTTGAACCCATGACCTACGGGCATACACTTTGTCTGCCAAACTACAAGAACTCGGACAGCAATGTCATTAAAGTGAGTTTATGTGTGACACATGCGCTTCATATTGCTATGATCAGCATTGTCAAACATTGTCTGTAATGGAGGGAGGTGATAAGTGCAAATTATATCCCAGACTCGGATTTTTTCATTTCCCCATGCTTGTCATGATGAATAATTCACTTCAAATATTTCAGTCTTTATCTTCATTTGATAGCTACTAACCTCAATCAATCAATCCAATTTCCATCTGGGTTTAACCCTGTAAACAGTGGTGGCCAGATTTACCCTGCTCTGCCAGCAATCCACCATAAGCTACTTTGCAAAACTCCATTAGGACAAACACATTTTACTATATTTTGAACAAACATTTTAACCATTTTGTTTAGCAATCATTAGAATTTGGATTTTTTAATAAGGTCTTGCCATTTTTAATTTCATAATTAACCCCCTATCAAGGCAGTTTAACACTTTTCACAAAGCACACAATAAACAAAACTTAATTGTTTGTAACTAGATCCAATACATGACTTTTATTTTACCCAAATGAAACATTCACTCACTCTATTTAAATAATTGCTCTCTCTCCCAAATGAGAGCCAATGTAAACATATTTACAATCTAGTTTGTTCAGAGATTGAAACTTGTCATTAAAAGTGCTAGCTTTCACCGATTCTGCCCTGTAAACTGCTCAATTGATGAGTTCATAATTTGTGCACATCATTAAATTTCTAATATGCTGATATTCAAGATGGTTGCTTGCCAACCAAAGATAAAATAAACTTCTGGAATAATTTTTGTTTGTACTTTGGATTGATGAAAATTTGAAACAACACAGATACAAAAAATTCCACCACTCTCTTGTTTTAGAAGATTTGTTAGTTAACTAAAATTCACTTTCATTTTTTGTATCTTGTTCAACTAAAGCTAATATTGATCATATTTTTAAGAAACTCTAATGTGAAATTATTGAATTTTAAAATATTTATGCAATGGATTTTAGTTCTTGTATTTGCACACTCGAAGCCATAGGATTGTAATAACTATGTCCTCTCCAGTCATGTGAATAGAGATACCCACTCTGAGGTGAACGAACCCATTGACGAATTCTTTTTGCTGGACAGGACTTGGGTCTCTCTCCTTTAAATGTGTCCTTGTAAGTTGTATCCAAGTACATATCACCTTCAGACCGTGATGGTGCAACTTGCTGAACGGGTAGAGCTCTTGGGGCATATTTTCCTTTATAATCAGCATGTGTTGTTGATTCACCTTCAAATTTCGTTGTGGGTGCCTTATAGGTGTCTGTCTGTCCAGCTTTGTGAATAGGATCCATTTCCCAAGCTTTGTAAGCCTCACGATGTGTTGTTTTGTCATCAAACGGCTGCACAGATGCAACAGCCTGAGCAATTGGTTTTGCACTCTGGGCTGGTGCAACTCCACCATGGTCTGGGTAATCATGCTGAAATGTCGTTATGCCATCCATTCTTGCTGTTGGTGGATGGTACATTTCTTTGTCACGCGTTTCCCTCTTGGGAATCTGCCACTTTTTGTATGCATTTACATAAGAAGTATCGCCATCAAATGGCGCAGACTTCATCATTTCGTGTTTTGGTTTAAAACTATCTGGGGGCTTTCCACCACGGTATTCATAGTCGTGTTTAAAGGTTGTCATGTCATTAAAAGTTCCACTAGTCCAAGGCCTTTCCGTGGGCTTTACAGGCCTTCTTGCTTCGATGTCTTTTTTTGTGTAATCCAACCTTGTTGTGGTGTCTTTTTCCATAGGAACACTTGGAACTTTTAATCCTGAGCCTGGAGGTCTGATGATGTTTCTTTTCGGAAGATAATATCCTGGATAATCAGTTTGGAAAGTAGTTTTGCCGTCCATTTTCGCAGCCGGTCCAAGTGGTTTGTGATCTGGTTTCATACTACTTCTGAACGCAGATTTCAAATCCCACGGCTTGAACGTATCCCGATAGTCGGTTGTGTTGTCAAATGGGCGTTCATTTGCCACAAAAGTTATGGCAGGTTTTGCTGATGTAGCAGGAGGGGCCATTTTGCCGGGATAATCGTGATGATACGTACTTTCGCCATCAACTTTGCCAAAAGGTTTTTTGTATTTTTCTGGTTCTCTCTTCGATGGGCGGGCATATTTATGCGGAACGTAGTTCTGTTTGTAACTGGTTTTTCCATCAAATGTTCCAGATGGCTTTATATCGTAATTTGGCTTGAAAGGTTGTTGTCTTTCAAGCGGATGCTTTATGTATCGATCCTTGTATTCCGAAAAAACGCATGGATGAGTTGGACCACGCGAATGCGGTCTGTGGGCACAGCGATGTCTCCTGAAATTGTTCAAAGTGTTTGTTTAGAATCTCATTTTTGCAAGGAAAGAAATAAAAAACAAAACTTAATTTATGTGTTTTATCAATGGGAAAAAAAGCGTCTTTTCTTTGGTAAATCAAAGGGATAACTAGACAAAGGAACACGAAAAATGCGGCAAATATACTTTATCTTCTCAAAACGTATTTTAAAAACAAAAAATATAGCTACAAACTCACCCGCATGTACAGATTTGACAAATGCAAAGTGCTTTTACCATTTTCAACAAGTCATCAAGGCAAAGTTATGAACGAAGTGTAGCGATTAGAGGCAGAAAATCACAAAATAATTAATTTGATCTTCAGCCACAACCTCACTCAGTTGTTTGCCGTTTGTTGTTACCATTGCCGTATTGCTGTTGCCAACGCGCGAGCTTTCGAACAATTAACAAACAATTACAATTGTTTAACCGCACGTTGATTGGTTTAATTCAGAATTCGTGAAGCTTCCAGTCAATTCAACCGGCCTGAACAAAGGAATTAATAGAAAGACCAATTCATTCTTCACAAATATCAGCTTAAGAAAAGATTATGCTTAATTATAACAAAACACGACTCCAATAACTGAATCGGCGAGGATTATTTAAGAAACAAAAACTGTTTTCAAATTAGCAATGAAAATGTAAATTCTACACCGTAAAAAAATTAATTTCAATTTGTTCAGTCAATGTTTGTTCGATAAAAGTAGATTTCTCAACTTGGAGGCAGTATGCGACCTTGATCAAACGTCGCGGATGAAATATAAAGATTTTTTTATGACCCTTATTTTGTTACAAGTAAAGCTACCGAACGTGAAAAAGGATCATAGACATTGATTTCACAAAGTGAATTGAAAACGTAACTGGTCAGTATATGTAAATACTCTTTATTTTGAACAAGTACAAAAAATTTACAAAGCACTTTATCAAAGTGACTTAAACCCTTTAAAAGCAATATGCCCGGCAAAAATTTTTTTTTTCATCAAGGCACGACCAATGATGGATTCGGTTAGGAATTAACTGCGATTACTTTGCGCGATTGACGATTCAGTATTTCTTTTGTGTTTTAGGACTAAGTCCGGATAATGACCTTTTTTCAGCTGTCATAGTCTTTAATGCCTTGCCAGCATTCATCGTTGCCTATTCTCATTCTGTATTTAATGTAAATGTTTTTTAGTTTCAAAATCTTTCGTTCTTTAAAATTTTCACCGATGGGAGCGTTGCCGTTGGGAGAATTCTATATACGTTGGGAGTAGATAGAAGTGGCTGTGCGCGCGCGCGCCAAAAAAAGGCGGTAAAAATCTGCGGAAAAATGGATCGTTTCGCACTTGAAATATATACAGTAGGCAAGACTTTTGATTTCTCACTATTAGTATTCCCAATGTTTTTTATCGGAAGAAATACAGGAGCTTAGACGTATAGTCATAGAACACAGTGGTAAAACTTTGAAAAAAAAATACAAGTAAGTGCAGTTTCTATGTTTTTCATGGCCTTTCGAATCAAACTTTGTTCCGTAAAAATAGCTTAAAGTTAGTTATCAACCTGTCGATGAAAATAAAATTATTATGAAAGCTTTTCACTTAAAACTTTTAAATATATGGCAATTTTTACAATGATTTCAAAATTGAATGACTTGTCTGCTGTTTTTTTAGTTGAAAATTTTACAATATTTGAGTTTTTTGACAGAAAGTAGACAAACTAGAAGGATGTTTTGAAATGGCAAATGCAAAGGAAGTGCTCTCTTTTTCCATTCAATCATCAATGCTTTTAAAAATTGTCTCCTCTTTTCATATTAAAATTATAGTAATTTGGAATTTGGCCGATGCGCACAAAATTAATCGTTGTTTATTGCAAGACACAATACATGAAAAAGAACAATGAAAAATGGGTCACTGAGATAATTATTTTTGTATTAACAAACTAAAAACAACACTGAGCCTGCTACAAATCTCTATGCACTATATATCTAGCACTCGATTCATTCGAATTGCAGAAAACATTTTATACTGCCAATGGGTTATGAATATATAGGCCTATCACGGTTTTCGCCGCCATCTTTGTGAGTAGGCAAAATGACTCAAAATAAGAGAGTTTGTTTGGAAGTTCGACGTCAAATATCTTTTTAATAATACTTTAGTTTTAAAAAATTTATCAATCGAAAATTTTTATTTTGGGAGAGAGGAATTGAGTGCCAAAATTTGAGACAAATAGCCGCATACGAACGTGCTTAGTTACAATTGAATTTTTCCAGACATTTGTTTCGGTTTTCTTTCTGTCGGTGAAACACAACTGACAACAGAGAAATGTATGGAAAATTCAATTGACATTAATTGTACGTGACTGGACGCATTTGTATACGCTATATGCCTCAAATTTTGGCATTCAGTTCCTCTCTCCAAAGATTAAAATTTTCGATTGATAATTTTTTTAAAACTAAAGTTTTATTAAAGATATTTGATATCGAACTTCCATTCAAGCTCACTCGCCAAGATTGCGGCGAAAACCGTGAAAAGGCTCCAGTAGGGGGGGGGGGACTCCCATATGGAACAGACGGGATGCTCGTCGGAAATTTTGAACTTCAACCCCTAAAGGGGGCGTGGCTTAAGCAAATTTTTACCCCCAGAAGAGACCTCATAAAAACACACAAACACGACATGCAATAAGTTGTAATGATATAAAAACATAATCATCTAATGCTTTTATCTAAAAGTAGTTTTCAAAAGCATTGTCATATATCTCAATTCTTCATCATGTTCATGCCGCATTGTCTCTTTGGACCTTTGCCCGGAACACCCCTTGGGAGACCAAAATCCAAAATGTACACCCCTGAGAGAGATGACGAGCATCCACGTCTGTTCCATATGGGTGTCTTTCCCCCCCGGGTGAATAAAGCCTATGGCTATGGGAGAGTTGCCCTCGCCAGGAAAACAAATTTTTTTCTAACATAGTGTTTGACTTGAAACTGTCTGTATACGGGAGATCCGTGGGAACATTTGTGGAGTTTCCCCTGGCAGACAAGAAATCCTAGGTACGGCCCTGCTCACATATTGAACCTTTTTATCACGGAATAATTATGAATCTTGAAATAATGAGTTACATAAATTTGTAGGTTGAGTTTAATGGATATGCACCATTGAGGATATCAACGTCATACTCTATCACCTATGGAACCAAAAGAGCTTCCTGTTTACGGACAAACAAAAGCAAATGGGTCTCTAAAAATCCCTACACAGCCTAGAACACGACAGTTAAGACTCAGCCACCTACGCAACGCGTTCAGAGAATCAACGAATGATTTACTTTGCCGTAACAAACTCATTTACAGCGAGGATGCTCAGTCTATTTTGAAGGAAATCCGACATCTTACTACCACCAGGCAACCAAGGTTTTCACCATATTTCCTACCCAAAAGCCCTGTACAACTAGGTAATCGGTCAAACGTAATTTTCATTGTAAAAGGACTTTGACGTGTGTTTTTTAATAATTTGGCTAGGATAGAAACTTTTTTTATAACTTTAAAACAAAGTGATTTTTGGTGTTTGCAGGAAAAACAAAGATTTCACTTTGGCAAAGGGATAAAAGTGGCTTTTCCGACCGACCACTTATAATAAAACAGGAAACAGTGGTAGAGAACCAGAAGTTAGAAATTCCCGCCCAATACAAGCAAGAAGTTCAAACCCCATCAAAGCAGAATACAAAAACTCTTAGCTCTTCAAGCTATTCCAGTTACAACCAGCAGCAATCAGCTTTCACGTTTGAAGCTGACTCGACAACTTGTGGAACCCAAAGAGGAATTTTATCAAACAAAATTAGGTAACCAGTATATATTTTGGGGTTGATCTAGGGAATTAAGAGAATGAATACCACGAAATTTAGTGAATTATTGTTCAAAGCTGAAATGAAAATAAAATCGGCTGAACACAGATTGCTTTCAAGATTGCTTATATCGCATTACGAATCTCAGAGTATTTTAATTACATACATATATACAATTTATATCATTATTCCGTGGGGCTTCTTAGTGAGATTTACAATATATTATCTATCGTTAGATTTAAATTGTTAAAAAAACTATAGTATATAAAATAAAGTAAAATAAGATTAAAAATAATTACAAAACTGCTGAAATGCTATTCAAGTATTCAAAATCATATAAGTAAAATAACGTTTCACCAAGTCATTTGCTGAGCAGTGTTTTCTTTAAAGAATTTTTATACACCGATTTGATTTCTATTTGCTCTTTTGGCGGAAAGCTCGACGCCTTTCAGGACCTAAAACAGAGAATTTTGATAAGAAGGTTTGTCTGCGAATGGCATATGAACCTCGCAAGAACTCCGAATCCTGAATTAAAACGGTAGTCAGCCCGTTTTGAACGCGAATCTATCAGTGCAAGTCATGAAATTGCTGGTGCAAGTACAAACGTAGTAAATACACTGCTTGTCCCGATGACTTTGGTTTCGTAAAAGAAGGAATACAGTCAAAATATCATCTGAAAATTTTAATGACTTTGCATGGTTGTGCAAGATCAAGGCTTGGCCGGGCGTGGTTACCATTGTTGTTAAGATATCTACCTTTCTGCCCCAAACTCCCGGATTTTATCTTACTGAATTAATCAGGATTTGTATTGTGTTTGTTGGTATAATGGAGTGCCAGAGTATATTCTTTGATTTAACCTGCAATGTCAGTATTACCCTACTTACTACTTTAAGCGCAGCCCATGAAAATGAAAGCGCTGCATCAATAAAACCGGCCAAAAACTGAATATTCTTCTTCCCCCAAAAAGCTCCGCACTCCAGCTGCAGAATGCAGCCAATAATTTTTAAGTATAAAGACAATTTTAACAGACGGATATAAAAAAAACATAACGTTGTGTCGGCTTTTGCGATAACACTGAGAATTTATAACAATGTTACGAACAGTTTTAGTCATTTTTGAAACACTGAAGAAGCTATCTTGGTATTTGAATTCCCAGTTGTTATTGTATTTGAACTCGTTTGATGAAATGGCGCTTAATTCTGACTGAATGAATCTTATTAACTATATTGTATCTAGAGTTATACACCTGAAAAAAGAAAATTTAGTGCAGTTGCTTAAGGAAACAGCGAAATCTTTGCATTTTCTCTGTGTTCTGTGGTGTAAATGGGCACGGCCCAACGTTCATTATTCGCGTTAGTAAGGTCAGTCATTGCAAGTCAGTTTTTAGCAAAAACGTTTTACTAAATCCGAGCTGTTAACACTTTGTAGGCAGGAGCAACAAAATGGAACAACCGTACTGCAAGTGGGAAAAATGCATGAAGAATCCTGTAAAAAGGATGATGGTAAGAAAACAAAAGCTTACAAATTATTCTAATTGGTGCTCACTACTTCTGGAATTCATGTAATTATATTTTGAAACTTTCTTCCAAGGCCCTGGTAAAAATTAGTATTCTTAAACTCCTCGAAAACACCTGGAATTTTTAGGAAACATTTTTCACAATAAACCCAAACCTGCACAAGCATCTGACTCCGGATTGTATTGATTTTTTGTGGCATGCAACTTTCATAGAGCTTAAAATTGGATGTCCGTGCGGACGACCGCACATGTGCATGCGCACTGCGTATCTCTTTTTGTGTTTCATGTAGAGTCAATTTCAGTTGCTGCTACTGTGGTAGAAAATACTTGATATTGTTGAATTTTTGCTTGCTGCGACGGAGATATAAACCTGGATTGACTCGTGGAAAGATATTATTTCAGTTACCCTTAATAACTCATGGCAATTTGTTAACATCAGTCAGCTAGTGAGCACCATAGCTTTAATGGCTTCTCTAGATCTCTTTTCTTTTTCTGATATCTAAGTCTATATAATAATTCTACACAGACGGTTCAGGAAACAAATTTCAATTAAACTGTGTATGTTTTTGTTGTGATTAGGAACCGTTTGTTCAGTTCTTGCCTTATCTATATCAATACCTAGGTACCTAATTCAGTTTCTTGTCGCGGTATATAACCACATAATAATACATTCACAATTTAATCGTTTCGTCCTCCAATTGATGTAATCCGTTAATTCATGAGGTTTTTTTTAATAACTTTATCATCATAAATGAATAAATAAATAAATAAATAAATAAATAAATAAATAAATAAATAAATAAATAAATAAATAAATAAATAAA
>JAOTRI020139553.1:0-10825 GCA_028564885.2 Zoanthus sanctaehelenae
GATCGTAATTGGGACAAACTTCGAACTTATCATGTGCATAAAGGGTCCAATTTCGTTCGACGCATGCTAAGATCGACGTTTAACCCGGGCCTTAGCTGTCAATTTTCACTTCCTCAAGCTACTTTCAAGTAAAGAAGTCCCTTGTGTGTGAAGTGTTGAGTATTCTTAAGTAAAAAAGAAATTCTTGACTTGAAATATTCCTAAGTTTACTTGGGATCTAGGGTAAAGAGAACCAATGTGTTACTAAATTAATTTACAAGTTTTAGTGAAGTCTGTTTAGAGGTAAAACATTTTCGTACTCTTCGGAGCCGCAATTGGAGATTGTTCTTAATTTTGGGTCAATTTACCGCGTAGTTGCTCCCATAAAACTTGTTCTTATAAAAAAGTGTGTAAGGTTTAAATCTCGCCTGTCATTTTTTGTCACTACAATTACTGGGGGGAGGGAATACTCGCCCGCATGAGGTATATGGGGACGTACCGCCCTGTAATATGGCTTTTGAGCTCTAGAGTGGGATAGAGTATCTCATGTGCTTTAGCTCTGCAATAGGGTATATAATTTGGCATTGGTAAGGGATCTATTTTTCTGGAAAGGGTATTAAGAACCAGCACAGATGTGGGCAAGTCCTATAAACACGCTAATGGAAGTGGTACAGTTCGTTAGTTTTTAACTCGTGTATTTTTAGGGGTAGGATGTGGGTTTTCACTTAATGGTCTAGGGTAGGGTATCAATCAATGCCTTACACAGGATCTGGGTCTTGAGCTTAGGTCAACTTTCCCCCACCCAAAAAACTAATGGAGTCCCCACGGGATGTAACGCCAAAATATTTCTGATAATAATGATAACAATGACTTTATTTAGGTTTCAAATCTTTCTAGCCGGCCAAAGGCCTACTAATTGGGGATACCATCTTTACCACTTTAAGGTGGACGGAGACCTTTCACATAACAACACACACACAAGCACAGATATCATCCCCGAGGGTCTATGGTTGAAGTCCTTATCTGAGAAGACGTGATCGTGAAAGTCTAAGACAGCACTATCTCGTCAATCATTTAAACCCTGAGTGTTAGTCCAACCGGGAATCGAACCCGAGTCTCCCGCCCGATAGACGACTGGCACCTTACCAGCTAGGCTAACCTGACGGAGAATTAATTAACCTTTTACGTTGAAAGCAGTTAATTTTATTTTGAAATTTCTGACCTCGCTGAAAAAAACTTTGAGAACAAAACTACATTAATTATGCAAGAAAAAGCTCGGGCTGAGACTAAAAAATGTTTCTAGTTGAAACTTTTACTGAATCTTGTAATTTTCTTTCGCAATATGCACCGTAAAAACACAGAAGCACCGTTTACATTTAGTATATCTACTATGGCCCCAAATGAGACGATCTTGAAACAATGTTTTTTTCAATGATACAGAAAACCAGTGTGAACTGCGTCGATGTTTGTGAAGAAACAATATAGTGAGTAAAAGTTGAAGACTCCGACAAAGCGGTTACGTCGGAAATGTCAGTAACTTTTCTCGGCAAAAGTTACAGGCTCTTTTTTGTTAAAAATACATTACTATCTCCTCGATACCTCTGTAAATAGTCCGGATAATCAAAAATATGAAAAGTTCAAATGCAGTACATCCGGCAGGGGGACTAGGTCCTGAAGGTCTTCAAATTACTAAACATCCGGCAACCATTGAAAGTGTTTAGAGTCTATGTAGATGCCAGATCAATCCCCTAAAAACTTACTCTTTCTCAACTGATAATTTGCCTTCTAAATATATCATGCATCATGCAATTGAACATGCTTTAAAGGTATTTATTAGAATTTAACATTTAAAAATATTGACTGCCCGGCATTTAGTAATTTGAAGAGCATGTCCAACATATTGGACTGGGCCAAGGACCCCTTCTCTGGACCGGATCCAGGGACCACTTGTAACGTTGTATGGACCAGGTCCATGGACCACTTGTACTTGTACAAGTGAGTAAAAATAGACATATGGAGTAGACTCCATTACATTGAGGTTTATTTTGATTTATTTCTTATTCTTTCTCTATATTATTATCTTTTCGTTTTTGTAGTTAAAAAGCTGGGGGTCCATGCAAGTGGTCCATGAACCCAGTCCAAAGAGGGTGTCCATGGACCCGTACTCCATGTTTTGTCCTTGCCCGTCTGGCTGTCGCCAAATGTGGATAATAGGATAATCGGGATGTCCGAATAATCGAATAGATGACTTTGATGAGATACCAATTTCGACAAAAAACGATACATAAACATGAAGTTCACACCGTCTTAATAAACTTACAAAATATTTACTTTTTGTTCGGATATTCACAACATTAAAATATAAATGTTGAAGCATGTTTGTTTGTTTCAAAAATTTCTTGTCTTACTTCTGAACAAAGATAATAGGGTGTTTGGTCAGCCTTTTAAGAGGAACAAGATGCTCGAGAATCGTTCACTGGGCTACCTTTTGATCCAGGTCCCTCTTCTCCTCACAACACAGTTGCCGTTGCAAGGAATTGTGGGGTGCTCATTAACTGGTTGATAAAAAAATGAATTTATAACTGGGCTTAACCCCGGGTAGCCCAGCAACAAACAGATCTTATGACTGTGCTCACAACAGGTATCCCAGTAACAAAATGCTCAAGAAGGGTTCACCTATCTACTTTTTGTTCTTCCATCTCCTCGCAACACAATCGAGCAAGGAATCAAGCTTGCACTGTATGCAAGTGTCTGTGGGACACACACAGGTAGCCCAGTAGAAATAAATGGAGCCAGAACAGATAATTGACTACTTATTTTTAAGACTTCATGTTCTTTGCTATCAAACAAACAAGAGTTGAATACCATTTTCTGTATTTTTATTTGAAGGACTAATAGAAACAGGCCAATTTGCCTTCAACCAGGAAGAATTGTTTTTTTAAAATTTGTAATTCAGCAGTGAAAAATTCCACAGGACTGAATATGATACCCATTGATAGAAACTTACATGATATATAACAACAGCACACCATTGAACAACTTCACAAGTATAGCTAGACTATTGGAAAACAATACTTAATAAAATTATTTAATCAACTATAATACACCATATATCTGAAGACTGGTAAAAGACAGTTAAAATGTCATAAACCATAGACTGTTCCAAACAGAAACAACACAATGAAAATAGGAGTGTTTCAGATAGTACTGCTTTGCAAATTTTAGTTTGTAATTGCTTTGATCAAAGCTCCATATTTTGTGTTTACTCAGACTCTGAAACATGGTGGAAATAATATCAACTAATTGTGATTTTAGACTGGTGATTCCACACCATATTGCCAGCTATTTGGTGGGAAATATATTCCATATTGTCAAAGTGACACAACCACAGAGCCAATACGAGAAACATATTTTCTCCCAGCACTGGCAATATAATGTAGAATCACCAGCTCAGAATTGCATTTTAGTTTTGTATCTTGATTTTTCATATACATTAATTCTGAGCCGCGGTGATTCTATAAACTAATTACGATTCTGAGCCAGTGATTCCGCAATTATATCACCAGCTAGCTGGGGAAAAAATTTGTCCTTATTGGCAGAGTGCTGCAGCAATGCCGGTAATATAACATAGAAATTATCGCATAGCTAATGGTGAAGTCGCGCTCTGATTGGCTATTGAAGAGAGGGTATTTAGCGTGGAATTGCACTTGTGCATGAAGCGATATCGCTGACGTGATTCGCAAGCAAAAATTGTTGCTATCCTGAAAACAAAATGCAACTCGTGTTACGAAAATATCACCTTTGAAATGAACAAATTTATTGAAAGAATGTCTGCCAAATTTTGAACTGAAATTTGAATTTTTAGAAAATTTGAGGAAACCACTCATACTCACAAGTTAGATCTGTCAGGAGTTGTACATACATAGTTTATTTATTATGTAACTTCACCGTTAGCTGTGCGATTCAAGAAAAATTCACTGCCTAATGAGTGAATTCCATGTTAAATTTCACACAAAAAACCGATATCGTTTTTTTGTGTGAAATTTAACGCCGAATTCACTCATCAGGCAGTGAATTTTTCTATAGAATCACTGCCTCAGAATTGCAATTAGTTTTGTATTGTAATTTTTCAATTTCTTCATGTGCATTAATTCTGAAGCGGTGATTCTACATTATAAAATTATCACATCTCTCTCCCTGATCAAAATGTTAACTTTATGGCAATACTACATTATATCATGTCAGTCTCCCTGACCAAAATGTTAACTGTATGGCAATACTACATTATATAATGTCAGTCTCCCTGACCAAAATGTTAACTGTATGGCAATACTACATTATATCATGTCAGTCTCCCTGACCAAAATGTTAACTGTATGACAATACTACATTATATCATGTCAGTCTCCCTGACCAAAATGTTAACTGAATTGCGATACTCAGAATTACTAAATGCAAGTTAGCCCCAATTTATCAATTTAGACTATATTTCCCATCTCTCTTATATATTTCCATGATAGAATACTTAATTTTAACTACAAGTTTCTAATTAAAAGGTAAGCACTGCAATCTGATGCAAATCTGCAGTATTATATTTCAAGACAGCGAGATAAAAGCGATCTGAAATTATAAGTATTGACAAAAGTTCTTCTTCAGAATTAAAACTACAATAATCTACCGTTATAATTCATTCCTGTGGGATACTGGTCAAGGAAAAATCTACTGGTGCAATGTTGTACATTCTCAGATAGAAGTTTACAATGTATTTATTTATTTAAACCAAATTATTTTTTCAATTTTCTTCCAAACCTTTTGAAAACATATGTGAAATTAGTACATTATCGGCATGACAATTTTAGTTCTAATTACTGTACATCCAAAGATATAATGACTAGAAAATAGTGATCAGTGTACAACAGAATTTAGCTGTTCTGCCTGTGTGATTCAACAACACTGCAATCTGAGTTAATGACTCTTAGTATTACAATTTAATTATGAAAGTCTTTTAATACTAAGCTGTATAAAATGAAAATAAAAAAATATTTTTATTGAGGGCACAAAGAAAAAAAACAAATATCGTTACCATCACAAAATGTAGAGCTCAAAATCCTTTATGTACCTCCATATTTTTAGCTAAGTAATCATCTAGACATTCCATATTTTAAATCTTGATTCAGTACTAAAAACCCACTGCAAAAGTTGGACAATTCTTAAGCAGTAGCAGTATCAAAGTGCTGTTTCAAATCAGTCGTTTGACGAGGGTGATACAACAGCGCCCGACATCCATAATTCACTTTTTAATAGTACATTTGATTTATTCGCAACAACTACCAGAATTGTTTGTTTTCTGAACGTTTTTCAAGTTTACGCCACCGGTTACCGTGAACCCTGACCGCTCGCTCTTTGCCAATTCCAATTGGTTCAGTCGTTTCACCGCTGCAATAAAGGCACTGTCCACATTGGTAGCATCTTTTGCACTAGTTTCAAAATACGGAATTCCACCATTTGATCTGCACCACGTATCTGCTTGTTGTTGGGAAATTAATCGTTCTTCAACATCCACCTTGTTGCCAAGTAAAATGAAAGGAAACGTTTCTGCGTCACTTACATCGGCATAGTACAAAAATTCTTTTTTCCACATTGTCAAATTTTGGAAACTCTGTACGTCATCTACGCTATATACTAAGAGACATAAGTCTGCACCTCGGTAAAATGGTGTTCGGAGGCTCTTAAAACGTTCCTGGCCCGCAGTATCCCATATCTGTAGTGTATAATTTTCGCCATCAAATTTTATATCCCTGTTGAGAAATTCTACTCCAATTGTGTGAAAAGACTGACTGTCGAACCTATCGTTAACAAATCGATTCATTAAACATGATTTTCCGACGCCACCATCGCCGAGAAGGACAACTTTTAAAAGAGTTGATTTACTCGCCATGTTTTTAGGAAGATGATTTCAGCTTCACAACTTATTCATTCCTGAGGGAGAAAAGTTGCGATATTCCACGAATAATAACACAAACTTCCTTTACGCCACAAGCTAGAGACGTCATGTGACGCACAGCTGCTCAAAAGACCGCTGACTCACATCTGAACACTAATCTGATTCCCGTGGTGACCCTGTGGTTTGCTAGCTCGAATTAGTAAATGAGTTACTGACTCAGAGCTTTTTATAGGAATTTAACTAAAAAAAGAACTTTAAAAAAACCAACATTAAAAAGGAACTTAAACTGTTTCTTCTTTCTAATTTAAGAATGAAAGGATATCATGTTTCAAAAACTCTCTTGGAGACTCTAATTAAAATAATTACAGTATATATATAATATATGGTATTTCAGTACTACCGATTGTCATTGAAACTTATATTCGATTTAATAACTTTTGTTTTCATATATTACATGTATAAAAATTAAAACGAAATTTTTCATTTTCCAATCTTTAGTGTAATCTAATTTCATATATATACTGACAGTAAATACTTTTTCTAGGTACCTTTTCGGCTGTTTACACTTTACTCAAACCTTTCTGCGACCTCATATGACCTGTCATTTGTGGAACTCTGCAATATATCTAATACCCACAACGATTAATTGGTTTTTGAGTTTTTGCCATCTGCGAGCATTTGCATATAACGTTACCAAACGTTGTCAACGCGATGCCAATCAACGTTTCAAATTTTATATAATATCTTCTTTTTTAGTAAAATCCAACTAGCTGCGTTCTGATTGGTTGAGCTATTAGTAGGCTATTTGTTATAGCCTACTAGTAGCAAAAAGTGCCGGCCTAGTAAACCAAAACAATGGCGGCTGAATTACGTTTTGCTAAAGTTTCGGATGAGTATTTGAGCTTATTATTACATAAATCTATACCAAAATCTACAAAGGAGGCAACTAAATATGGAATGAAGATATTTAACGGTAGGAATACACAAAATAAATTTGAGCTGTTGACAAGTGTTACCGTAAACTTGACTCCTTTTGCAACTACTATTTTTATCGTCTTTTTGACGACCTGAAATAACTATTTTTTACAGAATAGTTTTTAAGCCAAACAAGGTTTGAAACTCCGATACGGAAGAGTTGAAGAAAGAAGAGCTAAATGACTGCCTGAAAGGGGTTTTTTGCCGCAGTGAAGCAGAAAGACGGAAAAGATTTCAAAGTTACGTTTCATCTAGTCACAGTAGTCTAGCGAGTACGCATGGGCCTCTACTCTAGCTTTAACTAGCGAAAGATGTTTTATCTTCGATAATTTTTTTGACCAACTGTTTGGATTTTACTAAAACAATTTTTCTTCTCCCCCTCATGGCCTCTGAGTCCAAATAGCCCGCTATTAACTCAGTGGCCATTCGGGCTCGAGGAATAATTGTTAAATATGTAACACCTCTGTGCGAGGACGTGTATTAAAGAAACTGCCAATGCAACCCTCAGTAGTAAAAGTATCCCACGGAATTATTTTTTATAGCCGTCTTCTTTTTAACACTCCGTTTATTATAAATTCAATTTGATCATCTGATCAAATCTCACATTTTAATTTATAGCTTGGATAAAAATCTTCAAATGCCAAAATAATATTTATCGCCTTACTCCACACGTGACTGTACCTCGTGACGTATCTTGTATAGCGTCCACATTTTGGCGGGAATGCAGGTTGCGCCTGCAGTTTGCGGTACTTCCGTTACCAAAAGTGTCAGATCGTTCTGATTTAATACCGTTTTAATGCGCAACTTTGAGTCAAATATTGTTGAAGCTGAAGAGAAGTATTACTGTTTCATAGGAATGGATGCTTGAGGAATTTGGAGGTAAGCAGTGTACACTGAAAGTTTGTTTTAAATGTTGAGGGTCAAACATTTTTTCTTTGCATCAATCGTGCTTGCGAAATTTGACGCTTTTGATCACAGCTTAATTTAACTCAGCGATCGTCAAGGATTTTTCTGTTCAAATATTAGGATCCACGTGTTTTAAAATCATTCAACGAGCCTCGTTGAAGGGTAAACAATTTTATCTCGCAAGTGGACAAAAGCAATTTTGTATTTATTTAGTACTAGGGTTTGTATTTATACTATTATGTCAGCGCGATAAATATATAAAATGTTACTACCATTTTGAAAATATCAGCTATTATATTTGGTTTATTCCGTTTGTGTTTTACTATATAGCTATCTTTCAAATAATGATTATCATTTCGAGACATCCTACGGACAGTTTCAAGTGAAGTGGCACACTTGAAGGATATAATTTATTTTAAGCAACATTCCAGTAGCATTATCCTTTCACTATTAAATGTATTTTAAAATTTGTAAAATTCAAGTTCATTTGCAGAATGAAAAAAAAAATTAATAAAAATATAAAGTTACACCACTGACCTGCTAATACTGTAGTTGAAATTATTAAGGTAGGTCAATAGCTAACAATTAACTTTGCATACAAAATATGAATTATAATGAAATTGAAGTAGAAATGAAAAATAAACATAACAGCATAATACTGTAAGATAATATGTATGTAAATGTAAGTTTTTCAATCCTAATTAGTTAACTATTATGTTATATAAATTTATAGATTGAAATTTCCACTGTAAATGTGTTACACAATATTTACAGTTTCACAAGTTAAATGGGATGTTTAAATATTTTTATTCAAATTTATGCAAAAACATTAAAAGCAAAATTCTTCAGTGAGTGAAAATAATTTAGTGCAATAAAGTATTACATCATAATTTGGGGAAACAAATCACCTAAATACAATTTTAAGAATTTTTAGATTTTTGAAAATAATATTTTCAACCTACCATATTACCTAAAATTTAACATTTATACTCGCTCCTTGTATGTCTAAAATCATTACTCTTTTTAATAGGCACTTCATTGTCAAAATTAATGCGCCTCTGTCCATGTCAGATGGGAGTAACATTTCTATTTTTAGTATAGAGCTCTGTGCTTATGACAACAATTCAACTTTATAATTGTTTTAACATAGCAATCCTTGCTTAAAACGTACTAGCTTTAAGCTGTTACCTCAAATCAGAGTTCAGACATTTTTTTGTGATTTACATGTATATATTTTTCTTGTATTGTTGAATTGAGAGCCCTTGGAAATAGTGGTGTTAAATGTGTTATGAGCAAGATTGACAAATGTGGAAAGTTCTCATTGCCTGTCAATCGTACCCCATTGTATACAAGAAAATATGAAAGATAAATGCCCAAGAATGATGATGAGTTTGAATACGAAGATTGTTACTTGGCGAATAACTGAACAATCTGCACACTAAATGATTTTGGCCTTAAGGTTAATGAATAGGAAAAAACATTATTTTTAAACATTTTTTGGATTTCTGTATCTTTGCTTACTCAATGTGAATTCTGCTGAACCCTTGATAATTTACAAAATTTTGATTCCTGATCCGAAACGTTTAAGATTCTTTATCCCTGACCCCAGTGGTATGACATCTTGATCCTGGCCCCAAATGCTATTCTTTATCTGGCCTTTTTGATCCCTGATCCAACCCTTTTGATGTACATTTTAAGGCCTGATCACTGATACTGTATTTTATACTGGTCAATATTGATACATTTTCCAAAAATGTTGCAAACTTTTCACCATAGAAAAGAAAATGTATGTTCTCATAAAGTTTTTACTTGTAGTCCATTCATCCTTGAGGTCTAATTGTAAAATGACCACTTAGTAACTTAAAGTTTATAAAAATAGGTGTGGCATAATTGTACCACAAAAATACAGCAAATAATTTTGATTTAGAAAATTCAATACAAACTTTTAATATCTAAATGAATTATTTTAAATAGGCCCATAGAAAGTATAGCTGTTAATTTGAGGTATTGCGTGGGTAACATTTCAAGTCAACAAAGAGCATCTTATGAGGCAAGGTGCTTCGATTAAAAAGTGTACCCTGTCATTCTATCTTAATTTAAAAAGTGTGACCAATTCTTTAAGCCTTACACACGGGGCTATTGTGTTTTATTAGAATTGTTTATTTTGTTTTTTGCAGATTGAAGGCCTTAAAAAAAGTCTTAAATTTCCTATAATTTTATTTTGAGGTCATAAAAGACATTTTATTTGCAACTTTAATGAAAGTGAGTGTTTGTTTGCATTTTGGAAGCAATTTTATCAGGACGTTTGTTTTCACTTTTTTGAACACTATTGCATTAAAGTACATCCATCACATCACAGAACTCTTATTGTTATTCGGTTTCATTAACTTTTCAATCTCAAATAAATTGCGTTTCTAGCATTGTGATTGGTCCACTCAATCTCAGTTATCAGCTCATATACCGAATGACCATATATGGAAACTAACTAAAAATATCGGTTTTCAATTTATTTAAAGTTTGTTGTCATTTTCAAATATCAAAGGGTTTAGAAAGCTCACAAAATTTAATAAAACAATTATTCCATTCTCACTTTTTGGATATGAGATGATTACAGCCAACTTGGTGCTATGCACCTCATTGGCTATCTATCATCTCATATCCAACGTGCGCTCTTGGAATAATTGTTGAATAACATAGATTTTGTGAGTGATCTTGTTTACCAGAACATGTTAGATTAGTGTCACTATCTCTTTAAGGGTTTCTTAATTTTTCTGATTTTTATGTATTGATAAATTGGCTTTAAGGTTTTTATCTACTTTTGGCATTAAAAAGTACTTAAAAGGTCTTAAATTAGTTGGCAATACTAGTAGGAGGTATTTCTACTTTTCAAAGCGGTTTGATTTTTGTTTTAGTTTGTTTTATTAGCTGCCTGAAAAAGCTGGCTTTATTTTGGGGAATGTAACAAAAAAAGTTGAAAAATTTATCCTTGTAAGTACTCTAACCTGTGCTACCCCACCCACC
>JAOTRI020139564.1:0-10825 GCA_028564885.2 Zoanthus sanctaehelenae
TTAAGAACATTTGAGGCTGAAATCCCCAAAATATTTAAGAACGTTCAGCCTCGGCCCAAAAATAAGACGTTCTTATATAAAAAAAGAGTGTATTTTGTTTTCAACCTTGTTTGAACCAGTCGTGAACGCGCTTACGGCATTTGAGGTAGCCTTCCATTGTGGTTATTGAATCATTAAATGTATTTCATTGAACTTTTTGTTTGTGACTATTTCGTTGACTGTCTATTTGGGGCACAGCAGATTGATGGAACTTCGGTTTTGTTGACGCTTCGAGCAACATCAGTACCCCGGCTTCACACTGAATCTGCTGTGCCGGGTCTACATGCTGTCACTGTAACGAATTTGTGTATTAGTCCCCGCCCGATCAACATTAAAGTAATCTTTCTCTTTTAACGCACTACCTCCAATACTTGAAATATTGACGATACGACCCTTCTCCTTCTTTACTAGAGGCAGAAAAGTCTTCGTGACATCTACGAGCCCCCACAGATTAACGTCGGCTACCTTCTTGTAATTTTCCAAACTAACCCATTCGATGGGACCAACCATTGCGATTCCCGCGTTGTTCACCAAGCCCCACAATCCTGTTTGTAAATTAAGCAAAAAGGTTAAACAGAAAATAAACTTCACCATTTTTCAAAGGAGACTTTTTTTATAAGAACCTTTCGGCTGAAAATCAAACAAAATTTACAAACATGCTGAGGAATGGGCGACAACTCTATTTTGTGACATTATAGCAGGTAATCAAAAAATTAGAAAACACGCGATAAAAACGATAGCGCAACATTTTATCTTCCAGATTAAAAACCTTTTACCTACCCTCCTGGGGTTGAAATCAGCTTCGTTAAATGAGCTGAAACTTACCCCCTGTTGTCAATATGGATGAAATTTCAGCCCCTGTATGGATAGCTTCGTGGTTGAACTTAGCCCTGGGTTTCAAATTTTTTCCTGAAATTTTAGAAAGGGCCGTAACAAGTACGAGTTGGTTTAATCCCCTGCAGAACTTTTAAAAACCTCGTGTGCTGGCCCAGAATAGCCGCACTCTTTTCAGTGATGTTGATAAAAATTCCGGTTTTCAAAAAAAACAAATTGCATCATCACATCTGTCACATCAATATATAATAGCGGAAATATGTGTATTTGATTATTTAATAGGTAACTATTTAATTTCGGCAAAATTTTGTAAAAAAAAATATGAGTTTAGCATGATAACGAGGCTGGGAGGGCATTTGGAAAAATATTTTTCCAAATTCTTACTAGCATTGATGTGATGAATGTGAAAATGCTATTCGTTTTTTTTTTGAAAACCTGAAAATTTATTAATGTCACGTTTAGCGTGAAAAGAGTCTATAAAAAACCTGTCTTAATTACCTCCACCAAATAGGTTATGTTTTTAAAAATAATTTTGTAGCAAAACCCGTGTACAACTTTCTGTATCGTTGGATCCTTGCTGGACCAAGTCAACCAATATATGAAGGTATAAAAAATATATATGAAAAGTTGACACACAACGAGAATAAATTGAATTAAGTAACTATATTTCGATCGGTCAGACCGATCTTCATCAGGTTATGTTTTTGCACGGGTTTTTATATTTGTGAGTTAGTTACTTGGCAACGTGACTAAAAAAATTACATATACGGACGGATTTTGATGAAATTTTGAGATGTCAGAAATGGGACATGGAAGAACTGATTACATTTTGAGGGTGATACGGAAGAAATCCTGGACTGTGGATCACTTTGAATTTTTCGTTGACATTGCGATCACAATATGCTTGGCGGAGGTCTGCGCTCTCTGAGAGCTTTTCTAGTTTTTTCACGTTTTCCATGCAAAAGGCTCTTCGTAGAGGTTACCATGGCGTCTTTAACACTATTTAGCGTCATTAATGATAAATCCAACAATTTACCAAAGGCCAAGCAAGTGAGTCCATTACATTATACTTTTAAAAGATTAAAAAAGAACCCCTTTTCCAAACAAAAACAAAAAACATACACTTATTTTATTTCACTGGATAAAGTTTCGAAGAGCCGGCACATTTCCGAAAGTAATTGCCAAGGCAAAATACTCCAGAAAAAAACTATGTTTTTTTTATTATTTTCTTCTTAAAAAATAGCTTTTGATACCAATTCTAAATTTATCACGGAGAATGAATTCCAACAGATTTACTCAACCTAAAGACAGATTACCATTGTCGATGACATAATCCCGGTTTGAACTAGCTCACTCACGCTTTTCACAAATTTCATATTTTCCCTGTTCTTCGATGTTTTAAGGACTTGCGGGGAGGAAAAGACCTCACACAGAGCCCATTTTCAATTACAAATACTGATAGTACTTTAATTCGGGCGAGGCGAAGAGCGATATTCAATTTACTACTTCAAGAATCTTATTGCTAAGTCATGTAAAGATCATTTCTAATAATAGAAGAAATTCTCTCATTTCTCTAGCGATTTTGCAGCTCCTTACGCTTTACAAACTCAATCATCTTTTAGAAATATCAAATTTATTAACAGAGAGCTTTGTTTGAATCTTCATTTAATGAATCAGTTCCTTCATAATTGTTGCATTGAAAGACATTGAACTTAACAATAGAATGGCACACGACTTTTTTTTAAAAAGCTTATATAAAACAAAAGAGCAAAGCATTTAGGTCTTTAAAAAAAAAGGGCAAAACAGCTGTTTTTGACAATGAAGATGTAATTTTGATTAATAATAACTCAAATATTAAAGCTGATCCAGTTAATTTGAAAACAGTTTGATAACAACTTTCAATTTTAAAATCGTTAGCTATATTTTTTAACTTACCTAACCTTTTGATTGGCAAGCCGGCTGATAATGTCTAGTTTAGATCTTTTAAAAAGAACATATAGTTATCAAGTGGATGAATACTAGTACTGGTTAAAAAATATTTCTGTTGGCGTTGTAGAAAATTACTGAAAAGATCGATCGTTCTTTGACCTTTCGCTGAAAAATAACATCCAGGTACCAAAAATTGATGCTGGGCCGAAAAAGCATTGTGGTTTATAAAGATGATTTTGATAATTATCACAATACGGGAACGTTGTCATTAGTCACCCTTGGCCTTCAGGATTGAGAAAAATGTGAAGCTGCGATAACACATTTTGATATCTTTTGATATCTTTGGACTGTGTACCGTCGGCTTATTCGGAACTGAGATTCCTATGAACCAAACAAGGCTTAAAGTATGAAGTATGTAGAAGGCAGTGCAGAATTTTTTTGCCTTCGGGCTATGTTTACTTAACTTTAAAATCAACAGAATTGGTGACTAACCTTTCCCAGGTAACAGAAACTTTTTGACTTCCTGTAATGCAGACTGTACATCGTTCGACCTTGTGACATCTAAAATAATAGTTTTTAGCTTGTCACTACACACGCTTTTAAGTTCTTCTTGTCCTTTAAATGTCAAACAAGTCGCAAAAACTCTGAATCCTATGTTGTCCAATTCGATTGCTGCAGCTTTGCCAAAACCCGAATCACAGCCGGTTATAAGAACGCATTTCTCTTGAATGTTGTTGATCGTTTTTCGAAACACAATCCTCTTGCAAAACCAGATAGTCGTTAAAGCCACAAGCACGAGCATTGCTGAAGCCTGGAAGAATTCTAAATCTGTAATCATTTTTAAAACTGACATTTGATTCAGCCTGAAATTAAAAACGATTGTCTCATTTAAAAAAGATATATGTGTTTTGCTAAAAGTATAAAAATAAAAAAAGTTTAGTTAGTTGTGAACTTAGATATAGGATTACAAACCTTTTCATTTTATACAACTTGTTTTTCAAGAAAAGTTCACGCCTTGATTGCTCTTGGACGAGAACTGTTGATGTAGGTCTATTGTTCCAATACTTTGTTGTGCCACTCTCTGACACGACAGAACGTATTGTTGCTTAGCCTCAAAGTCAATTAAATATTACAGCGCGTCATTTCATCCCTTGTCACCTCTGTGGCAGAGCGAAAAAATTCACTTCACACCTGTTTTCCAAATAGCGGGCATAATTGTTTGTTAACTAATTACTAACATCAACTTTGACCCCTTGGGATCGGAAATCATCTTTTAAAATACTCAATAATAGCGGGGGTAGGTATCAAATTCTCTTTATAATAACCAAACGGGGCTTAAGCAAGGGGCTTAAGTATTGTTTTTCAAATCAAGTTGTTTTTATAATCTAAGATAATAAAGTTCTATTAATTGGCAATAAAAAAAAACTGAAGGGGAAAATAATTTGATCAAATCATCACCGGTGTTCCTTCAAACTGTTTTAAAAACTTAAAGGCGAACGTATTTTGACAGATGCGAGACAATCGTCTTTCGGAAATTCCAAGTAAAAGCCAATTCGTATTTCCTCACACAACGCGGAAATATTTTTATTTTAAGTCATGCAAACACTATATGTTGCGAATCACCAGAAGTTTTATACTAAAGCAGTGTTATTTTTAGAGTTTTTTTTAAATACACACTGAGGAAGGCAAAGGAATGCTGAAACATGTAATGATGTATGCGACTACACGCTATGGTTATATAAGAACCAGGTTCATTAATTTTTGGGCGATTTTTTAAACCTCAAGTTGTTCTCAATTCTCCTCTTAGTTCTAACTGACAAATTAAAAAAAAAGCATAATAGAAACAGTCATGACATTGCAAAACGATGCATTATATAACAAATCTGAAACACTATGAGACTCCTTAAAAAATTGCGTTTTATATATTATGTTGATATTGATAAGTTAGTTTCAGAGTTTTGTGATGACGTGTAATACTGTAGACGTGTTTTTAGTTTTATAAGAACAACTTTGTAAGAACAATGAATGATGCTGAAATTAACCGAAAATTGACAACAATATCAAGCTGAGGCTCCGAATAGTAGGACAATGTTTTACCTAGAGACTTTCGCTCCGACGAGGGACTCCAGTCCGGAACGTCAGTATAAAATTCATCTCCGCTACGGTTAAACTTATTTATTTTTAAAAAGAATTGTTTCTGTAAAAGGCACCGACGCACCTTGCCATCTAAGACATTAATTTTACCAGAACTATTAAATTAACTTGCAACTCAGCTGCAAAAACGGATAAGAAGAGAATTAAGAACAATTTCGAGCTGAAATCACCAAAAACTAGCCTCAAAAATATAATGATTCTTATAACACAGAGTTTTGCGTTTTTCAAAAATTATTATATTAAATTACTATTACTTTTGGTATTATTTTTTTATTTTTAATACGTGCTGGCAAACATGCGTTCGCTTTTATCTCTGGTCGCTTAATTTTCCAAGTTCTTTTTCAACTCGATCGATTCAAAAAACATTAGAACTTCGTCAGTTCAGCCCGTAATCAAACTAAAAGACGTAAAGTCAGTTACAAAAAGATAAATTTTATAGTAGTAAGAAAAGCCATTTGGGACTGACGTTTAGGATGGAATCATTTGTCCTAAATAGCAAATTATTTTTCTACGGTTTAAAATTTCTCTTTTTGCAAAACAGTTTTTGTAGACTGAACACCGACGCGGCCGATTCATGCGTGATTTTCTAAAACTATGATGTAACAAATGGATATGTTTATTTCAAAACCGTAACAAAAAATTACTGAAGTTTCCCATTGCATGAATTCCTCAGTGTTCAAGGGAATGAAAACGTATGCACTTCACTCCGACAAGGCCCTTATTCAAAAACTCAATTGAAAATTCAATTATTTACAGTGTAAAACTTAGCCATTTTTTAACTTTTTCGTAGGAAAAGCGACGCATTATTCTATCTAAAAGATGCCGGAAATTAAGCCATTTAAAAAAGAATCTCGGTTTTAGGGTTAATGCTCTTTAGTGCTGCCGAGTTAGTTCGGTAATAAATCTCCAGCACAATTATAATACGTTAGCTTGAATTGTTAACCGGTGTAACACAAATGCATGCAAAAAATAATAAAATGTCGTAATATGCTGCTGACCGATGGCGAAGGGTCTGTCAATTAGAAATTGTTACGCAACATGGAAAATATTAATTTTCTCGACGTTTTTTTCATTTCTTTCTTTTATTCAAGTTAATGCGCTGGCAAGAATCATTGCTCGTGCTAATGATAAACCTGAATTTTTTTGAAAGTGGCCTTATCTGATTTTTTTTTTTTAATTGTGTAACTTTGTCAATCAATCACCAAATGCCGTCATGCTTCTCGTTCGAGCAGCTGTTCCTAATCCAGATTGCTGTTGTGATGGATTGTAAACACGCTCTTTTTAAACGAACCAGAAAATTTTGTCGAGGCTCAATGTCCTTAATTTTTTGCCTCTTCGAGCCAAAGTTGGCTCTGAATCTGTTCTTATTTCTGTGAGCTGTTCGAAAAAATAAAATGATATCAAAACAAAATCGGAGCTTCATAGTTATTGTTCTTATAGAAAAGTGTTTATTGAATAGAGTTTCATTTTAGAGGTTTACAGTTAAAAGAATGTCTCTCTTTGAAGTGTTAATACGTGACGGAAATTTTATAGAACGTTGTTTTTAAAGTGCGGCACTTTACCTACGTTCGGCATCCGTCCTGTAGCAGTTCCAAGAAGCAACATCCCACGCAAGGAAACATTTTGGGGTCAACAATATTTTAAATTTTTTAAAGGCAAATGTTGAACAGAACAAGTATCTGAATAAAAACAAGTTAAATTTAAAATTAACGATTTCATTAACTGATATGTACATTTTTTAGGTTCGGAAAAATTTTCTGGTTCTCATAAAAGCAGCACGTACACTTATTTTCCTTTTTCTTAAGTGCAAACGTTACGTGTTTTATAGTCTGTAAAACAAAATTTAATCACAAGCTTTAGTCCACCTTGACACTGTATGTACATCATACAAGAAAGATACGAACTTCGATACACGCTTTTTTTCTGACAACTTTATAAGAAAAACAAGGCTCAAATTAGCCGAAAATTAATAACAATTTCAGGATGCTCCGAATATCTAAGAAAATATTTTACAGAGACTTCACCAAAACGTATAACTTAACTTTAGTTGGCAACACAATAAAAACACAAGACGTCTCACAGTGTTTCATATTCATTCTAAAAGGTGAAGTGCTTCTTTTTACAATGCCTTAGTTATATATTTATTTGTTTTAATAATTTGAGCTCCTAGAATTAAGAACAGAATTTTAAAAGAACAATTTGAAGCTGAAATTGTCAAAAACTTGAAAACAAAGAGCATATCGGAAAAATTTACTGGTTGTTATAAAATAAGCGTGTATTTGATATAAAGAAAGGGGCCAAATAATGAGTTCTACAAATTACTCTTGTAAACTGATCGTCATCTATGATTTTGTGCTGTAGTGAAACTGTTGGCCATTTATCAGTCTCAAGTGTGTTCAGAGCAAGATCTTAAAATTTGGCCGATTTTCAGTCCGGCGTTCTTATAAAAAGAAAATGGGTACTAGTTGCTAACTTAAAGTCTCTAATGGTATGGGAACCAAGAGCGGGAATTGATCTTTAAATCTATACCCTTAATAATAGTTAGCCTAAAGTTAAGTAACCGTCTCAGGATCCACAGCTGTTTTGGCCATTTTCAAGATATGCTTCATTAGAAAGAGCTAAATGTTGAGCACTCAAAATGATTAAGGCAAGTTTGGTTTGAAAAAAAGAGAGAAGTCACATATAGTTACACACTTTTTCTAAGAACCAGCAAAATGCAAGGCGTTGAAAAACAATACTGATCTTGTGGAACTTTTAGCATGACATGAATACACGAGCTCATTACTCTTAATTTTATGACAACAACAACAATAATAATAACAATAATAACAATTATAATAATAATAATAACAGTATTTATATAGCGCTTATCCTAAAGCTGTAAGCGCTTTACAAATAAATACAAGTTTAGAAGGTCCGCTGAGCGGCTCACATGTTATGGCGCGAATTGGCAGCCGATAAGAAGTGACAGACCACAACACCGGGATCACCACCCTGCACTTTGCGAGAAGTGCGTGGGTTGTTTTAAGTCCCTCAACAGAGAGACTTTCTGAGAAGACGCGAAAATCTAACCATTTTCTGATGTTAGAGCAAAGGCAGCACTTTCTCTTCAATTATTTTAAGATCCCGAGGGTTGGTCCCGCCGGGATTCGAATTCGTGCCTCCCGCACAGTAGACTGGCGCCTTACCAACTGGGCTAACATGAACATCAGTATCATCTGGGACAATAGCATATATACTAAATTTGAAACGGTGCTTTTGTGTTTTTACTATACACATTGCGAACGTAAATTCCAAGATTCAGTAAAATTTCAACAAGAAACATCTTCACTTTTTTTTCCTCAGCCAGGGATTTTTCGAACTTAATTTTCGGTCAATCAGAGCCTCAACAGTTCTTACATGAAAGCAAAATACAAATGTTTCTAGTTGAAACTTCACTGAATCTTGTAATTTACGTTCTCAATGCGCACAGTGAAAACACAGAAGCACCATTTCACATTTAGAATATATACTAGTATCTCAAATATTTGTATTAACAAAATATCAAAAGTTCCTCAGACATTCAGCACTGTCTTTTTCATGATGCGTCTTTTTGATTCTATAATTTTCATTATTTTAAACGCTTACAAAAATTATAACAGAATTCAGATTAAGTTGAGACTGAAATCATCAAAAAAAAAAAAAAAAATTTAAAGTCTTGTTTTAGCAACGAATTAGATGGTTTTGAATACAGTGTAAATATATTTGTAGAATTTCTACTTCATAATTATAGTATTTGTTTCTAAAAATACACTTCTAATCCTAAATAAAACCTAGTTTCGTTGCCATTTAAAATGTTCGCGATTATAGACATTTAAAACATTTAGCACTTCCAGTGAACGAAATGACAACCAAACTTAAGGAAACGAAATAAATGAATGCACAAGTAATCACAGAATATTTAACTGCGCATCTATTTTTAAACATCTACAACAAAGAATGCGTAGGTAAAAAGATTTTATTTAAAAATTCTAAGAGCGTCACTTTTTAACTTTTGTCCTGTTCCAATTTGCATTCGTGTTTAATAATGATTCTATCAGTTCAATCACAAGAATTTGGAATTCGCCTTTTCCGGTCAATAGGTTGCTTTGACCTTGGCAAATTCGGCGGTTCGCTTTCAAAACACACGGTTTTTGTCCCACTCCAGTTTGCCACATGTCGCGAAGATCAAACGTTGTAACTACGTGTGATGATACTGTCGGCATCCGTATAAAGCAATGCATGCGCAGTTTAAGCAGACAGAAAATCTTAGGAAAGTTCAGATACTTTGAAATTGTTCCTGCTTTGCATCAAAATTTGTCCAGTCAAAAACATCTTCTGGTCGAAGTGGCTGAGTAGAAGACAAAAGATCTTTGACATCAAGTATGACAAAGTTGGCCCTGTCGTGCAAACTGAAACAAAAAACGATTTCGTTTTTTAACAGAAAGCGGGAAAGGGTGCCAACGCTTTTAAATCGTCAGCTTTGTGTTTTCCCTACAGCGATACGATAGAAACTATTTACTGGAGAATCTCTCTAAGATTGCTAAAAGTAGGTGGCATAATTCATTCACGTTAAAGCCCAACAAATACAAAATAAAAGTAGTCCTAGTCGCAACTGCAATAGAATACCCCCCGCGAATACCTAATACCGAACAAATTGAGGATAGAGGATAGAGGATTGAGGATAGATAATACTTCTTCTTCTTTCGTTGCCAGCGTGGTTGGTCCTTGTGGTGTAGCGGTTAACACGTCGGACTAGTAAACCGAAGATGTGGGGTTTGAATCCCGCCAAGGGCTTATATTTGATATTTTTCTCTTAGTTCTTTCTAGATATATCCACACACCAAACGCATTACAATTACATTTGTCAACATAATAAAAAAACATATTTCTGCTAGGTCTTAAAGTAATACAATGAAATTCCGCGAAGATATAGCTTTTTGAAATTCCCAACTTTTATTGCAAAACTTTTCTTCTTTAAGTAGCTCGGCCAAGAACTCAGGTGACCAAAAAACACGTGACTTCTTCTGTTGAATCAAAATCTGACATCTTATTTCGCTTGGTCTATACAGAAAATTAGAGGGACGGGGACAAACGCAGGAATACTCCCAAAAAATGACGTTTTGATGACGTATCATTACCTTTGTCTCATCCCAGTCCACTAAACTAGGGTACCAAAAAATAGAAAAATAACCTTAAATTAAAACAGCCGTAACTTTTCGGTTTTTTATCGAATTCCATTCAAACTTTGCAAAAGTATAATTTTTTTACAACAATCTTTTAGAAAAATAAAAAAAACAATTTTGTGTCATATGCTCTTTAAGAGCTGTTTTTTTAAGTTACTGCTTCGATATACTAAAGTTTCCAAATTCACTGGAAGTGAGTCCAACATACATATACGTCTCAGTTAACGTTTTCCAGTGGGCCTGCTTAATCTACATGGAGCCCCCACCAATGGCTATTGGGATACTCCCAGGGATGATGATCAGTTTTGGTTGGGTTATTTCTAAATTCTTGGCAAATTGAGCAAGATTTGACCTTTTTCTTCAGTTCAGTATTAGTAACCGGCCACCACACTAAACCTCTAGCTATCGTTTTCACTACGTGATGCCAGGGTATGTGTTATGCAACCCTGCTATGATCTGGTCACGTCTGTTAGGGGGGGCTACAACTCTACATCCCCAAAGAACGCACCCATCTTTCACACTTAACTCACTTTTCCTGTTATGGAAGAGCATGGTTTCTGGGGTTCCTTCAGTGGCCCACCAATTTATGATATAATGCCTAACCTTTGCAAGCACTGGATCCCTACTTGTCCCTTGATCTGCTGGGCATCGACAGATTATGGCCA
>JAOTRI020139575.1:0-10825 GCA_028564885.2 Zoanthus sanctaehelenae
AAAGTGTTGAAATTGAACTCCAGCATTTTTTTATTTACCCCATATAATTTTGAGCTTTAGTATCTAGGCAAAAATGCATCATCAACACTCTTCTACTCTGTGATTTTATATTGTGCCTAAATATTATGTAAGGCAAACCTTCTTTAGAATAAACCCAAAACGAAGTAACTCTGCTGCTTTAATTTAGTGTGACAGGGAGAGATTGAAGAAAAAAGTCTTGTTTTTTCAAAATTTTAGACCTAAATATTTTTCTGTCAGCAATTACTTAAATGAATTAAGATCCTCTGCTCATCTCAGAGACATTCATAATGGCCATCTGCAAATGAATATTTTTAGGTCATTCGATTTTGTTGTTTTTGCTCATTTTATTCTCAAAGAGGGGGTGCTTTTCAGCAGTATATTGCAGCTAGCTTCGTTTCCACGATAACAACAGAGTCAAACATATAGTTGTTGGTCATGTTTAGTAGTCATATGTTGAAACATGTTATAACTTCCTTGCAAAGTTTGAATTTGAAGAAAATGTTTTTTTCAGGTGTACTCCCACCTTAAATCGTTTTAGGGCTTGTTAGTTCTTTTATTCAACTATGCCTATTTCTGACACCAATGCGTAAAGTCATTTAATTTTGTTGCAAGCAATGCCAGGTTTGATTAATAGTTATCATTTTTTTATTTACTCCGGACGGCATGTTCATCGGCAGTGGTGCTTTTGTAACCCTTTGCCGGATTACGCCCGCTTTTTGTATAAGTACAACTAAGAAAGAAAGTGTTACACGAGTTAAATTGAATGCTCAGAAAACTTTTCTTACTCATGATTATTAACAGGATTCGAACCCGCAACCTTCTGATTGTTTAAACCGAGTTGCATACTTCTATATATCAAGAATTACAACTTAGTTCAAAACTGGCCAAATCTAAGAACAATCTCAGGCTGAGGCTCCGAATATCTACGAAAATGTCTAACGAAGAGACTTAAAACTCATAGATAAAGTAGCAATATTGGCTCATTGCTTTACCGCTTGACGTAAGCCTTGATTACTTCCATTGGCATTATCCTTTTCTTCTATTTTAAGTTGTTAGAAAAAAAATTTGTGGCTGAAATCACCAAAAAATTAAAAACAATGTTAGGAAAAGTGTACTGATTCTTATGAAATGGCGTGTAAAATAATAGAGTTTAAAATGCAGATACTTTGCTTATTTTCAAACATTAAAAATGAATGGAATTTATGAACATGTTATATTTTTTTTTTTGATTTTTCGTTTCAGAGTATTTTTAGACGGCTAAGAGTAAGTAACCAAGTCTTCACAATTAAAAGGCTGCATAGTAACCACTAACCTTACTCGTGTTTGCTTTTTCAACACACAAAATGAATTCATGATCATAAATATAATGATAAATAGATTTGATACTACAGAATTATAGTTCTTTTGCACAAAACCTATCATGATCCCTTTTCGCCGAGGTTTTAACAAAAATAACTGATATAGAAAGGACACCTAGACTCGTCACTTAAAAAGTAAAAAGGATATCTCATTATTCACAAAGACAGTCTTTTACATTTGCCTAGGCCGCGTCTTCTTTTAAATTTTTTTTTTTTTAAAAAATTAAACATCCGGGATATTGCAAGAATCGCTTTTGAGTATATATTTTTCTGTTAACAGAATTTGGCCTTCATTAATAAGACACCAAAAATAAGATCTCTTATAACTTTTCACACAGACAATTGATCCAGCCATTATGACTTTCAAAGAAAGAAATTATTTGAACGCGTGTTTCTGTGTTTGAGAGTATTTTTTGGTTCTAGTCTCTTATGGCTCTGTAAAAGATAGAAAATATTTACGGCATTTTGGGACAATGTAAACTCAATTCTCTGTTTCAGCTCACGAAGTTAAAACAATCGTAATTCTAAAACCGTTTTCTTTTTTAAAACCGTGAGAATTGTCATTTCATATACGTCACTAATGACCGACATTCCTTTCAGTTTAAATTTTTATTTTTTTTGCTTCATTTTTTAGCCGATGTTTATTAAACCTGGGCTAAAATGAAAACGGTTGATCTTGTTTGCAGGAGGAGAAAAACATTTATTTTGCACAAGAAACTGTTAAAACAATTTGCTTTTTTTAAATTATATTTATAAGTTTTGTTTGGTAATAATACATCGTGAAATGTTTTATTGCCTGGCATATGACTTAAGGCAAATAAAAAGTCAAATGCTATAGGATATTTGATAACAAGTGCTGTGTTTCAATCATATTGCAAAGTATGAAATTTCACTTTCTCTTTACATATACAAAAATAATGAAAACGTTTTAATTAAATTCAAGCTTATCTTAATTAAAAATTGACTATTTTTATAGCCTAAGAAAATTAATAATTTTTTAAAGCAATTACTAATCGTAGTTTCTATTATTGCCTTATGTTGGTGAACGTGCCTTAGACCAGATTTAAACGTCAAAGGTACCGTATATCCAATACAAATAAGATATCACTTGTTCATTTGCATTACATTCGTAACATGTAAAATCCGATGTTTAAATCGTGCCTTTAATAAGACCCGAACATTTTAGCAATTTGTCCGTTTTACAAGAGATGTCAATTTTCAAACTTTAGTAATGACCGTGAGAATTATACATGTACAATTGCAGAAAATCCTTCAGTGCAACTGTTTTATTAAAAATGTTTTTAGATCTTTCGATTAGGAGGATTAAATGACACATCAATTTCTCAGGTTTTTTTTGTTTGTTGTATGTGAAAAAAGCAAATTCGTTAAGCGCGTTCGATTTTAACACATCTATTTTAAAAGCTCTTGCCAAAAATCTATATTTTGTTCATCATCGATTCGAGGCTTAACAATTAATAACTAATATTTATTTTACACATAAACAAAGATTTCGAAGTACATACATAGAGCTTCTTGTCTCACTTTCCATTTTGTTGTACATAAAAACATCTACCAGTATAAAAAGTAAATAAAAAATCACACACTTTTTCTAAATATGAAAATACAAAGCTCTGGGTGTGCACGCACTTGAATATTTTCTTTCGATCAAAAAATCTATTTAAATGTGTTACAACTCACGGACCTATTACGTTTCGGATATTTAAAGGCCGGGCGTGAAATTCTTGCAACGCAATCAGAAAAAAAATACGCAGTATACAATGGAAAAAAACATCCTGAATTCTTACTTGAAGATATGTCATTCAGCTCCGCTTGCTAAATAAAAAAGTCTTGAATGAATAATTTTTCCAACTCCTTAACTTATCTAAACTTGTCTAAAAGGTCCACCCCCAACAACCTCGATGTTTCGCATTTAGTGAAATGTGTCAGCGAGTTTTGCGTTGATTTGTTTTTGTAATTCAAGCAACTCAATATTTATAAATTGGAAAGTATTGGCCAAGAGACGCAAGCTGAAGCAGCCTGATTTATAACATTTCCAATTGAAGAAAAAAACTTCTGAACCGCTTATGATATGTTGTGTTTTATGTTATATTGATTACTGACAGTTAAATATCTTTGTTTGCGATACATAAACTTCTATTCCACAAAGAAATTGACAGCTTAATGGGTCCGATAATTTTGTTACGTTATCCAAACGATGAGCGCCCCTTTTGCATTTAGTGACTTTACCAATTATTTATCGTCACAATGGTAGAATCACGCATGAACACTGTCACTGGTTTCCTTGTAGCATGTAATCTAAATTCATTTGACACGCCTTATCCAATCAAAACAGAAGCATGGAAATGCAACTAATGACAATGTTGTTTAATTATAGTTTGGAGTTGGCGCCCTAAGTCAGATAAAGTTTCTAACCCGCAGATTTTCCTGTTTTTTGTTGAATTGCATTAATCAATATTTTTGTTGATTTTTGTCTTATCTGCATGTTTATAATATTGGATTTTCCACCGGGAGATAACCTGTTCATTATTATGGGAAATTAGTGACAATCCTAGGCACTATCCTTTATTTTTTATATATGGAAGGAGTTCTATTTGACAACTTGTCTCAACAAATGGAGAAGATATAATTGCTGCGGGAAGACTCTCAACTATTGGCAGTGTATTCTCTGCATCACTACAAGATAACTGGCTTTGAGACTTGGAATGGATCGCTTTCAAATATCAATTTTACTCTAGCTCCCAGTATTCTAGTTTGGCACACAATATTGAACAGCATAAAAACACGGTAGGTAAATTCGTTTTGTTATTAACCGGAACCGAGTTTCCTTTTAAAATAAGTTGGCTATCAAGTAAAATATATTTCCTGATTTCAAAGAAGACTGACACGCCAAATGGAGATACCAGCTTTCTGCAGGCTTTTGCGTGCATAAAACAGACTCTGTTACTCAGTGTTAGTTTTGTTTTAGAAACAATTCAGATTTAAAGGAATATCTTCAGCCAACAGCAACTTTTTCATCATTGAAAAAAAAATTAAAATCTAAAATTCACCTGCTATTTTCGCTTTGATAGATTCATTCATTCTCGATTACCGCTTTCTTGCCTTTCTGCCCGTAATCAAATATGGGTCGTAACGTTTTAGATGAGAATTTTGTTTCATGTAGGTTTTGTTGCTATTAAAGTTACTGAAACTGCAAGGCATCACAGATTTCTGCAATACGACAGCAGCATATTCTAGCGCTAGTTATTGCTATGCCATGTGCATCGAATGTCCTCTGCGTTAGCAGCAGTTATAAAGGAGTATTTTATTTTAAATATTTCTTAGGATAAAAAACTTTTCGTAGGAGCTCATGGTACTCTTCATAAAAGCAATTTACTTCAGTTTTAAAATCTTTTTTGTTCCAGATGATAGAGTTGAAAAGTTCTAGTATTTAAAGTAGAGCTTGTTTGGAACTGTTATCAGTTCATAATGAACTATTAATATTATTATTATTATTATTATTATTATTATTATTATATATTTTTCAGTTTTTATTCAGTATTTATTTCTATTCTTATTATTATTTTAAACAGCAATATGAACACAAGCAAAACATAATGACTTTGTAAAAAAGAAGTAATCATTCAAATTCATTTCATTAAAAAGGTAATTTTTGATCGTTAGCGGCACAGCAACAATTGAATGTGATTTTGAATTCGGCTTTTCTCAGGAAAGTTATCGAATCTTTTAACTACATTTTTCAATACTGAAAACTTTGAAATAAACCTAAAAGCTAATTAAAATTACTGTAGTTCTAAAGTTTCAATTAAGAACAATATTCGTCTTATGAGCTTTCTTCAAAAAATTTAACTGATTTCACGAGAGAAATTATATTGTTAATTACAATGCAAGTCAACTGAAAAATTCTAATACGATTCGCAGAGGTGACTGGAAGGCCGCTATCAACAAAAACACTAATTAGGAATTAGATAACGCAGGTAAAAATTAATTTTCTTATAAAGTATTTTTAGTCCAAATTTCAGCTTCAGTTGTTGTGTATAACAAACCTTTAAATCCAATTTTCAGAGTAAGAAGAATAATTATATTTTCATCGACAACAAAATATTTTTTGATAACTTACGTTAAAACAAACTGATGCTTTTATACATTATAAACGTGCGGTGTTTTCGACTATTCAAATTTCCCAGGGTAAAAAGCAAATATAATTAAGCCCTGACGCCTAGACCGTACTTTTTCTTCATACAAAGACTAAAGCAACATTCTTTGAAAGAAAAAGGATGGAATCTTCGTTTGACATGAAAAATTGCCAGTTTTATGTGTTGATTCGTCTATCACGGAAAATTTGAGATATGTGATCATTTTATTTGCCACGTAAAAAAAAACACGCCAGTTTTTCAGCAAATATAAATGTAATACAAAAAATGGTCAATTTTGTTCGTATACACGAGCAAAAACAAAGTTTACATAAAAATTGCTCTGGGCTTTATCCAAAAAGGATTGCGAGTTTTAGTCATGGAAGTTATTTTAATCAACAAAGAAAGACTAAAATCAAATTTATTATTTAATTTGTCCTGCAACAAATGACAAATTTTCAACTTGCACTGAAAAAATATATTATGTTGCATTTGCATCATTTCGCTAAACAACTTATTAAAAAACTTTTTCTCTACATGACATGTACAGTCAAAATGCATCTTGAAGAGTCAGTTTTCATTTCTTTTATGACAATTTGTTTTTGAAACAAAAAAGATCTGTAAAAGACATCGAAATTATTTAAACAAACAGCAGGCTGATACCAAAATGTTTTTTTTGAATGCATTCAGATGAAAAGATGCTAGGATACACAATAGAAATAAAAACATACGCCAGACGAAGATCCATAAACTGCACAGAAAAAGTAAATATTGATTGTGTTCAAAATCTTGGTTGTTGAATGTTAACAAAGGTCGTGCCAGCTGTTTAGATAAACCAGTGCCAAAAGATTTATAAGGCTTAAAATACTTGTCGAGCGCTAGCAATCGCATAAAAAAATATTACGACATCGTCAGTCGGTCGCCACAACAAGCGCTGTTTATAATTCTAAGTCAAAGTAATACTTGTGTACAAAAGCAGTTTGGTTTTAGTAACAAACAAGTAATTTTAAGATTCCAATATTTGCAACAAACTACAGTATACTATCAGGTAAGTATTGTACATGTATTCTGCAGTAGGCGCAAGGCGCCTTTGAGCTTCTTGTTAAATCAACTTAAACGTAAGTCAAATGCATGGTATCGTATAAACGAAGTCTAAACGTTAGTTTTACATCATTTTTGAAGGTTTTCTCACAAACAAATTGGTCTCGTTAAAGTTTTTCACAAGAAGCGAAAATGCAAAGAAACTCATATTGGCCGAAAATTAAGAACAATTTAAGAATATTGAGTTCAGGCTGAGGATGGAAAAAAGTAAAAATGTTCCTGAACGAAACATTAATTAATCTTTCGATTTATGCGAGCAATGTACATAGTAAAAACTACAAACAGAAGCCCCGTTTTCTATTTATTGTTGCTATTTCTACTTTTCTTCCAAATTTCAAATGTATTCATGTAAGAGATCTATCAAAAACCTTAAAATTAAAACGATCATCATTGTGACTTGTGTTGTCTTTTTCACTCTGTTTTGAGGCTGGCCTGCCATTTACTGGTTCTTATACGAAAACTGAACACGTATTAAAAATAGGGTGCATTCTGCAGGGGGCATGGTTGCATAGATGCAGCTAGGTAGCTTCAACTGTACTAGCTAGCGTCAGGTATGAGCGTTGGAGTTTGGTGCCGAGTCTGGGTTGTGTAACCTGTACCCTGGTAGCTCTTCTGTTAATGTCTCATGATATGTGAGAAAACTTCATCCGGATGTACGGTTATCATAACCGGAGAGCAGAGCTGACTTGTGTTGCAATATAGACCTTATGATCGACAAAACCTGTGTAACTAGAGTGTCATTCATTTTTGATGGGTCTATCACACATTAACTCAACCAGACCGAGTGGTCTGATTAGTTTGGCATTTCCATATGGGTACAGCAAGTATGGAGAGTCTTCTATTTTGGCGGTTGGCGCTGCAACATTTTATCGGAAATTGAATTGGAGGTTGCAGCTGTATCTGAATTTACTGGGTGTGAAGTGAAGATTAAGCCTGTGATTGACATGCGAAGGTGAACAAAGCACCGTTTGCTTATAGCTGGAGGAGTTAGCTGGACGTACAAGGTTCTAGAAAGTACCGCTGTTCGTAGGGGCCAGTCTCGTCAACTTTGAGCACGTGTATTGAGTGTGTATCTGGATTTTTGGTGGGATCGTTTGATAGACCTCGCAAGTAGCTTGCTTCATTATTCGGGAAACTTCGACCTCGAGACAACCATGAGTATCGGGGTCCTCTACGGCGAAGTACCAACTCAGCTAGGGTGGGGTTTCTCTAAAGAATAGCCCAGCTAGGGTGAGACTGAAAAAGTGACAATATGTCTAATTGAAAGTTTCACAGTGTGCATAGTGAAAACACAGAGGCACCGTTTCACATTTTACTATTGTCCTAAATGAAACACGTTTTCGTGTAATACTAAAAGTTCCTCAAACGATCAGCACTGTTTTTCAATGCCTTGCTTTTTTATTTTCTCATAGAAATAAGAACAAAATTAATAACAAATTGAGGTTAAAGCAGACAAAACAGAAGGACAAATATTAGCCTGTAATCTTAATTGGTACATTGGCGGTCTTTTGTTGGTTTTCTTCACAATTCTCAAAATAACACGTCTGACTCCTTTGATATTTTACGCTCTCCTTTCCAACTATTTTAGATAAAATACAGAAAATCACTATTTTCTAAGTCCCTTAACGACTGCCGGACGACATTTTCGGATTGAAGACCTGTTCACCATACTAACAATGGCAATAATTAATTATACACAGCAACGATTAATTAATTAATTATAGCCATGAGTATTGTTGTGAACTAGTCATGCACTATGACTAAAGAAATAAGTATGATTGATTGCTGTGTATTATTGCTAAAAAGGTTTTATTTTTCAGCCTTAAATGTTTCTTTATAATAAGTTTGCTAAAAACTGTGTAAGTTAAAAACTGTTTTGTATTCTTTCAATTTCAGTGTTTAACAGAACTGATGAAGTTATGGATAATGCAACACACATCAATGTGAACAATTCTGCAAGTTTAAACGCTATCAGCCGTCGAATATTGATAAGATATTGGTTTCACACAACTAGCTTGGTTTTGTCGGCTTTTGCTGTGCTTGGAAGTTCTACTGTAATATTTCTAATCTCAACCAGTTCAACGCTTCTCAACAAAGCAAATACGTTTGTTCTTTCCCTTATGGTTGCTGATCTTCTTATTGGTCTTTTCATTCCTCCTCTTGAGGCAGCCTGTGCTTTCAGTTCTCAAAAGTGGTGTAATAATGCGTTTCTTATGAAAGTCTTCTTCAACTTCCTCTTATCAGCGTCCATCACTAACCTAGTAGGAATGACAATCGAGCGATTTATCTACGTCGTGTTACCACTCCGGTATCCAACATGTATGACCTCGATGCGAACAGCATTGGCGGTTGCTTTGTCTTGGATAACAGCTCTTCTTGTCCACCTGATCCCAGCATGGGACTACATAGAGACGCTGAAGGTCAAACTGAGTGTTAAGCATGGGTTTGTTCTTTTCAGAATTTCTCTATTTGTAATAGTACCGAGCATAATGCTGGCAATAGCTTTTTTGCATTTTTTCTTTATTACCCGTAAAATTTCAAGACAAGTTACAGCGCTTAGGGTGCAAATTGAATATAATTCTAGATCGGACATTATCAGTTCACATGTACAAGCCGATGTGTGTCAAAGTTCAAAACGTGCTTCGTCCATAAGTCTTCAGGCTCGAAGCATGAATAGTGTCGAAACTGGCTCAAGTTCAGAAAGGAAACCAAAGTCAGATTTCGCAAATGTCATGCGTACAGTGAAAGTAATTGGTGTTATAATCCTTTTGCATGAATTTTGTTGGAGTATGTCCTTGTTTGTTTCACTTTGTTACGACTTTCACCTTTCTTCAGTATGTAACAGTCTTTCGCACTCAGACTGGGCAACATATCTTTCAATGCTGTTGTTATATTTCAATTCAGCGGCAAACCCGATTGTGTACGCTTTAATGAAGAAAGACATTCGAGAAGAATTAAGCAACCGTTTAAGAAGAAGGAGATGAGAAGGGATTCGTAATCAAAATAATTGAAACTAGCAGAAACTTCAACAATTAATGAATCACTATACGGTCACTGATTTCTGTTTGACGACATTAAAAAATTTCTTCAGATGAAAAGAAAGAGAAACTGGATAAACTTTTAACTTAAAACACCAGTTTACTGTTTGCCAGTTTGGTGTTGAGTTGAGAAGTAAGGCACCAGTGATACAGTTTGAATTATTAAAATGACTAAAAACGATTTGATTTCAAATTTCCTTTTTTGTATACTATGATATACTGTTCAAATAATGATCACGCGAGACTTATTGGATATTTGAGTATGGAAGAATCACTAAAAAACCCAGACAATGTAAATACCATACGTCAAGACTGGTAAGTTATTGGACCAACCAAAAAAAATTACCTTTTTAAAATTTGTTCTCTTATACTAATCTAAAACTCACACCATGTATAATAAACATCTTAACAACCTTGTTTACTCGCTCTGTCCGGAAAAATATTTGCCCTCGGTATGTACGTACTGAGAAAGACCTCGGGCAAATATTTTCCCGGATAGACCTCACACTAAACTTTTAAAATATTTTTATTGTTAAAAAATACACACCGCAAATGAAAAGTGTATGTTTGCTGTACAACATGGAGCCGGCTGTGGTTCAACAGGTCACTGCTCAGGATTCACCTTCCATTTTTTGTAGAAACAATGTAAGAGGAGGGCAGGTCCTCGCTAGCCAGATTTATAAGTTCATTCTGTGTGAATTAAATAAAATTATATCGCTTTTACTGTTAAATATTTTTGTTTGATTATTTTTCTATCAAAGCGAAATTCTCTACTTTTGTCGTTCTAGACAATGTAAGAGGTTCAGTCCAATTTTTTCCTAGTAGATGCTATATTTTGACTGATGCATTGCACATGCATTGGAATTCCCAAGTGGCTTTCTTAAGAAGGCCTGTGGAGTGTCTATGTAGAACAGATTATGCATTTCAAAAGTCTTTCGTATCAGGCATGATAATGGTATCGATTTGATGATGAAAATTACGATTAGAATCATATTTAAGACAACGTTTCGGTGTCCCGAAACAGCTTTTAAGCTATGATTTAACTGGTCATTATTTCATGAAGAGCATGTATCCACCTATACAACAACAACAACAACAACAATTTATTTCGGTATTCCCATATATATACATGGTATTACCTAAAAAGGTTAATATA
>JAOTRI020139585.1:0-10824 GCA_028564885.2 Zoanthus sanctaehelenae
GGGATTCCATAGTATTTAGAGTGGAAGGTAAGATGAATAGGTCGTCACACCTCCATTCCCTTCTTGAAAAGATGATAAAAAATGAAACTACTATGGCGGCGAGTGATGCAACACAAAGATTAGCGTACTCCCATTCAGTATATATTGATGCAAAAAGAAAAGCAGTCTTCGTTAAAGACGTCCTTAAGTCAAAACAGTCAGTTGTGGACAAATTGAAGGTCTTGAAAGAAAAAGCTGTTGAGGAGCTCCGTTTTGCACGTCTAAAATACCATCTTGCTAAACTACAATTTAACAGAACTTTGTATTTTCTGGAGAAAGTCCGAGGTTACATTTGTGAGATACAAGAGTGTAATTACACTTGTTTAAATGGCTGCGTCACTCCGGACCTTTGCCAAGATCCCATAAATATAACTTATCTTGAACGGCATTGCAACACAGTTGACAAACCCATAACGATTGAAGTTATAAAGAAGGAGATTGAAAAACGCAGGTTCACAGTTCCTACATATAAAACAGTCTACACTGGAAACTGTAGGTCTGGCATCTCCATAAAAACTGTTTTCATATCTGCTGGAATAGGAGCTCATATTGGTGGTGCTGTGGGTTTTGTTGTTGGAGGTGTAATAGGAGGCATCTTTGGATCTATAAAGAAGTCAATATTTGGTTGCTCTAATACTTACATAAAGGTGCCAGCTGAGCCTCAAATTGTGGAGTACGACCACAAAATATATAAAGTGAAATCAGTTGAGCAGATTATTAAGGAAGTGCAATGCAATAGTCACACAATGAGGGCAAAGCCAGGTGGATACGGACCACCATATCAATGCTGCAAGCATTATGGTTGTGAAACTAAAGTAATGAACCCCAAGTGCATCTTAGACAACCAGGAATGTCTTATATCCATGACAGAACTTAAGTTCAAGCTAGATGCTCTGAATGAAACACTGCAATCGGAATTCTTCTCTCTAAGATCCTCTGTAGAGAGGGTCCAAAAAGCGACGTTTTCTTTTGAAAAAGCTAGAGTCCTTCATAAGAACGCTGTTTCTCAGCTAAAACAAATAGAAGCACACATGAAACAAAAACTTTCAGTTGTGGAGATCACAAATACTTCGATGATTCACACTCGACGGATTGTTGACTTTGGGTTGAAAATAGCGCAGGCTATGAATTCTTCGGATGATGGGAAAGTCGTAGACGTTGATGACCTGCACTTTTCTCTTTCCGTGGCATCTGGGGACGCCAAACAGATTGTTGTGCAAAGTAGTGCAAGCACACTTAGTGGCAAGAAAGTACCAGTCCGCTTTCTTCTTAATTTCGACCAAACGCAACGTTCAATTTCTTCTGCATCCAAGAACATTATTGTCGACTTATTTGGTGGAAAACACGCAAGAAACAAGCGATCAACTGCAGAAGACTCAGAAGGTTCTAGGCATTCTGTGCATTCCAGCTTTATGGATTACTCATACGCGTGCCTTTTTGTCAACAACACAAACTTGTACTTCAGCTACATGTTTAAATCTTTGCATACCCTTATTTCTTCCGTCAAACGATTAAACCAAGACCTGACGTTTGGAATACACGACCTTGAGCGTTTATCCCAGACAATGAATGCTACCAGTTCTTCTTCGAATGCCTCAAAAACAGCAAATAACTACACCAAAGAATATCTAAAAAACATCTCTTTCGTAACAGCATTCTTAGAAGTCATACAGGTGTTAAAAGACGAGAATATCAAGCTTATGAATGATTCTTCTCAATCTTGGAATGACACTTTTGAGGCTTGGAGAGCTTTCCTGGAGGTATACACCTTAGAGAAGGGCTTTAAAGAGTGCTCTGGCACTCAAGACTGCATCAAATACTTTTTCGAGGGAGCAAAGGAATTTTATGAGTTCGAAAGCAGTTGGAGGGCACTTGAGATTAAAGATGCCCTGCCTCGACTAGAAACCGTGATTCAGTCATTAACAACTAAAGCCCTGAGTATGGAGGAAGCAGAGCAGGCTCTCATTCTCGCCGATCACTTATTGAACAAAACGCTTGATGACTCCGTTTTGTGTGGGGGATCACCGAGTATAACGCATTCATCTCAAGGTGAAGTTATCATTTTCCCTGGAGAAAGTCTTTCGCTAAATTGCAGTGCAAAGACGGAAGAGATCCTAACATATACTTGGCGACGAAATGGTAAGACCATTAGCAAATCAAAGTTGGGAGCTTTCTCAATCGACGCCGTCACAAAGGATGATGAGGGAGCTTATGTCTGTGAGGTTTCGAACAATAAAGGAAACACTTTGTCCAATGTGACAATTGTCAGAATTCATAGCAAGCCTGTGATCACTGAACATCCACAGCCACACAGAGTAGTCTTCAGAAGCCAAATACCAGTGACATTAAAGTGTAATGCGACTGCCGAGCCATTGCCTACTTTCGAGTGGTTCTTTCAATCCAAAAACGCGTCCACTGTTAGAATTAACGAAACCAAACCTGTGTTATACATTGCCGACCCTCATATTTTCCAGGAGGGCTATTACTTTTGTGAAGCATCTAATGAACACGGTAGAGCAGTAAGCCAAAGAGCCCGACTAGATGTTTTAAACTACACAGTTGGCCTTCCACGATTGCTGATTACTTTTAACCTAACCAATTTCTGTTGGCTAACATCTAATTCCTCAAACAGATCTGTCCCCGATTCTCAGTTATGTGATGGATTACCTTCATCACTGGACGACAATCTGACTGACAGCTTCCTAAATTCTCTGGCAACATCGCTGAATTTGTCCACTTTGTCAGTCTCTAATCTGACCTACTATTCAGAAAATACGTCAAAGCCGTATTTGCTATTCACTGTCGACTTTGACAAAGACTTGTTAAAAGACGAAAACCTTACAACCTTTACAAAAATAGCTGAAGCGATTGCTGTTGGTGAAACAAGGATGGTCGAGAATCTTCAAAAGTTCAACGCAGACGTAGTTAATAAGACCTTTAAGGTTTCTTGGAACTCCACCACTCTCCTTGTTGAACCTGGAAGTATATTCGCCTACCCGTTATCACCCGAATGTCCCGAAGGACAGTTCCTTAGTGGGAACGGTTTTATTTGTGGTGAGTTGCGTTCTACATTGGTGACTTTAATAGATATGTTTAGAATCACAATTTCATTTGGTTCAACACACAGAGACACACAGTGAGAATACGTCACCCATGACGTGCGCACCTGCGTTGTCTATCTTTATCAAACTAGCATACAAAGCGTTTCAAAAGCTGACATTTAGAGCGCTAACCCGGTCAGAGCGAACCGGTTAAAATCTATATATACATACGAATTTTCTTATTTTGGCTGCTTTTGCTGGAAATAAATGAATTGAATTAAAAATCGGCCTCGATTCATCAAGACAAAACACAGCTGGTGCCCAAACACTATCTTTGATCCACCAGAAAAAACGTTATCCAGTATAGTAAGTATAGAGAAATCAATAACGTTATCCATTAGATAGAAATTGATCCGGTGTTTAATGTTTTATCCACCTTTTGAACAACTGGGACCAGAAGAATCACGGCATCATGCCAATTTTTTTTGTCTTTTTTTAGTTATCCCCTATTGTTTGGCCCCGACTTGAGGGATTGTTGTCCAAGAAAAATGACGCTCACGCTTTCTTATGTTGTTTAGATAAGGTTTTTTGAATCTTAACATATGTTGCGTTAAGCTAGCCCAACTTGTCTGATATTTTTTAATTGATTACTCTATTAAGAGTATACGCTCTAAGTTATTTACCGTATTTATTTCAAGCTAAGTTACACGTTTTCTTTCTTTTAGCAAACTGCCCAGCTGGTTTATACTACAACCTTGAAAATGACACCTGCGTTGAGTGTCCACATGGTACATATCAAACAAACCAAGGTCAAAACGAGTGTCTTCACTGTGGCCAAAACCTCACAACAGCTATGGAAGGCACTGTAGAAGAAAAAGACTGCATCGGTAAAGTATCCGACTTTGTTTATTTGGGTGCGTAGTCATTACTTTGACATATGTTTACTGAAGGTTTCATTTTACCAAAGGTCGGTCATTCATTTGCTTTTTAGGCTAATCACCCGGAATACCTTGTATCAAGGTAGAATTTCATGTAAATTCTGCAAAGGCAATCAAGGCAAAGAGGGCTAATTAACATAAAAAAACGACAATTTGACTCAGACAATACACGACTGTTAAACTGTGGCAATCGAAACGCACCAATATTACGAGTCTTCATAGCCAATAACATCACGGTCTAACTGATAGACGACCAATAACATCGCGACTTAATCGACCAATCAGGTTAATAACCATAGTTTAATACAATCAAGTGACGTGATACAACTCACTTCGACTCTGAAGATTACTACCAAACAGGTTGCCGAAACGTCTCTGACTGTCAACAACAGTCCTTCTCATGCCAGAACTACGTTCACCCGGACGATCATGCTCAACGTACTTCCTATGAAATGATATCTGGGTTCAAACCTTTCACAAAAGTAATATTGCTGCCATTATAGAATAAGATGTTTGAATATTTAGCGGCCCGGTTCAAACGCGCCTTCATTAAAGTGAAGGACCTAGTTGATAGATGAGGCGAGGTAGAAAATTGGGAATTTACCTTTGTGTAGTTTGGTTTGGCAATTTATGTTTGATACAGCACGATGTCGCCTCTCCAGCCGTGGATGTCTCGTCGCACAATATTTGAACTGGGCCTTAACCACTTTAATGTCACTATTATAATATTCTTCTCTACCTAGCTGACTGTCCGAGTGGTTCATTCGCAACACTGAACAGAACGTGCATTCTGTGTCCTTACGGTACATACCAACCTTCAAGAGCTCAGCTATCTTGTTTATCATGTGGTCAAAACCTAACTACCGCAACAACTGGAACGGTGAACAATAAGCACTGCATTGGTAAGTTCAAGGTAGTAGAACTATTGTCTTAGACCCGATAACCTCCAACTGACACCGTGGAGTCAATCTTCCTTGCGATTTAAGATCTTGTCTCAGTTCATTGACCGCGTCATTGGGCGGTAACGTTAAGCTGTTAGCTGTGTTTCCTTCATCCTTCCTCATCAATTGCACGTAGATGTAATAGAGCCCATGCAGCAGTTAGAAAAGGGTAGGGAGGTGGGGATCCCGTAGGGGTGTTTTGTGTCTCTTGAGGAAGGGGACTGTCACGGACCAACAGTATTTGGTTTCACTCGGTTGACGTTAACCAGCCAAAAACTAGGAAATCTTCATAAAAATAAACAAAATAAAAAATTTTGTCTCCTGATCAGTATTAAGTCAGACGAAAAATTTTCAACTCTTCATAAATGCTCGTTTCTTTAACACCTTTCGCTTCAACAATAAATCAAAAGTGCTCTGATTACTTTCTTTTTTCTATTTATTTGGCTTTTAGAAATCTGTCCTGCTGGATCATACTTTAGTACTGAGAAGGCTACTTGTGTTGAATGTCCTCTGGCTACTTACCAACCTGTTCAAGGTCAAATGAAATGCATCCCCTGCGGCAAAAACCTCACTACAGCTTTGCTTGGAACAGTGGAAGAATCATACTGTATTGGTAATGTATCCGTGTGTTATGTGCATGTTTTAAACGTCTTACGTCTTGTGTGAAACACATATAGCACTAATTCAGCGCAATAATATTCGCACCTCCTTTGTCGGTTCTTGGTGATTTTTCCCTTCTCTCTGAATGTCTCCCATATTACTTGCCCTTTCCCCCTACCCTCTACCCCCCGCTTCACAATCGTTTGACGCATTTAATTAACAGAGGTTCAATGAGAAGTAATCATTAGCCTTCTCCTCTGCAGAGACCTCTTTGTGTCGCAGGGAGGCTGAGAAGAGAAATAAAAGAGAGCGCGTGGGATTGCTATTTTTGCTGGGATACCCAGCGGGAGCGTCGGCGGAGGAGAGAGATCAATAAATCCTTTACAGGCTCAAACAGTTAAATTGGTCATTGATAATAAATTGATGAATTGTCAAACAAGTGAACAGTAAAATATTGGGGAGCAATTGTGGCCTGGGTTCAAATCCCGGAGGCGACGTCATATGTTGGTGAAATTGGCCGTGGTTCTCCTTCTTGCTCCTGGAGGTTTTACCCCGTAGTTCTCGGGTCCCTCTTTCCCCGCCCACCTCCCCAACCCTGATAGCAGAGGCTTTTTTCCCGTCGTGGTTCTTAGCATTTACAAAGTCGTTCGTGTAACCGACATTTGCGTACTTAGTTTATGACAACGACGCGAACATTTAGCATATGCGTACGTGTTCACGTCACTATCGAAAATCTACACAAATGTAAGCTAGGCGAACGACATCTTGAACCCTAAAGACCGGCCACGCCGGTGAAGAAACCATTGCTAGTAGAGAAGGGGAAAAACGGAGTACTGAGAGAAAAGCTTCTCAATCTTTACGTATTTTGGCTACAAAGGTCAGGTAGCAGTGAAAATAGCAGTAACATGAGTTTTCTTTTCTCTTTCCTTTCAAACGCGAATCGTTGCAGCGGACTGTCCAGCTGGTTCGCACAGTTCCCTAAACAGAACGTGCAGCTTATGTCCTCGTGGCACGTATCAACCTTCAAGAGGGCGTCCATCTTGCATTTCCTGTGGAAATAGTTTTACCACTCATTCAAGTGGAACAGTGGATAAAAAGCACTGTATAAGTAAGTCGATTAAATCAGATGTAATATTTCACGTGCCGTACTTCAAATTCTTGTGTATTTTTGGTTCCCCTTTTCTCTATAAGCTACTCGGACAGACACAGAAAACAGCAACTTAAAATTAAGTGAAGTGGTAGACATTGTAAACATAGTGACAGAGAGACTGTTTTTATTTCTCATTTAAACCTTTTTAGACGGAATTACAAAGTGCAGAGAAATAACTACGTCTTTCATAATAAATTATTGCAAGTCTTACTATGTTGCATTTGGATTTTTTCGTTCACTTATTTTCTCCAACCAACTAGGCTTTGAGCTGTAAATACCGCCGAGAAATAAAGACCATTTACTTTCATCTTTATTTATTTATCTATAACTTTTGTTTTAACACAGGTGTTGAATCGCCGTCTCCTTCCACAATTATTGAAATAAAGGTAATGATTGCGTTTTTTCGTGTTTATCTCTTCTGCAATGTGAGGTGAAAGGCGATGTTGCGCGTTCTCCTGTCTTCTAATAAATCAGATTGTTTCAAGTTGCATGAATTAATGACTACATTTGACTGGATAAAATTACGTGCTGAAGGGTCCAGCGTTCCCATTTTTCGCTCTTTAATGCGGCGATTATTCGAGGGGGCGCTCTTTAGATTAAGTACGCTTTGCACATCCTTATGAATGTATTCTATATTCTAAGAGATAATTCACTAGACTAACTGTTTCTTAGTGAAATGCTTTGCTGTATTTCTACTGAATTATATAAATAATTTTATGTTCAGCTGTTCTTAACCGAAAAGCTGGTTTCTCTGGACATCATGAAGAACAAGGAAGAAATTCTGGAATTGATCAAAAAAGAATTGTCAAGATTTTTTAATGTAAGAACAATCTTTATTTCGAATTGAAAGTGTAAAGTTATTTTTTGTTGGATTAGGCTTTTAAAATGTTACAGTTGGCTTCACCCTCAGGTAAAACATAAGGTGCTTTCCAGTGATCCATCTCAAGTAAAAAGAAACCATTCAGACTTTTAAAGGGAATCAGGAGCACTAATTCCGATTATAGTTTCTGGTGGGGACTAAATTTCGTCTTCTCCCTTCCCCATTGTAAAACATTTATGTTCCCATTTGTTTCATGCTGCATTCAACCTAGCCTGTGAATACAGCCATTTCTTCTTGCTCCTCTTCACCAAGGACGTTTGACGAAAAGGAAAGTCGACGAAAAATTTGTCCGGAATCTGGTCAGGAGCTCTGATTGGTCGACGTAGTAGTTATATTGTTTTAGCTATTGTTTACGAATGACAGACAAAAGACAAAAGGCCACAAAGGTAAAATGTAAACATGATGAATTTACAACAAGACAGTCAATATTCTTAGAATATATTATTCTTCTGTAGAAAAAGCATTTAAGTTTGCTGGGGCTCGTTCGCAGAAAAAAACAAAACGTTATCATAATCGACCAGGAGAAGCATAAAACATTCGGAACCCCGTGACTACCGGATTTATTTTGTACACATTGATTTACATTTTTAGTATGGCATTTCTGTTGTCGCTGAGTTGCGGACGTTCCTAGGAGAAACGGCTGTACTCGCAGGTTATATTCAACTATCATACGAATACAAAACTAATGTAACTTGGTAGAGATACAATTGAAATTTTCGTCTTTTTGACATGGGATAGAGAGTATTTACTCGCTTACTTCTTCTTACAGAAGATGTTCTTAGCTAATTAAGTTAACTTTTTTGTTTTTTAAATAAAATCAAATTTACTGCAAAACACACACATACAATATTGAGTGGAATAAGGTATAAAAGAGCACTTCTTGTACAGTTAGTCTAACAGGTTAGAAAATTTACAGGGATGTTATTTGCACTAATTATTGATATTTCTGTATAACGGCTCCTTTTTTACTGGGAAAGGCAAAAGAGGAAGGTTAGGATTAAAATTGTTTATGTTTTTAAAAAACTTAGGTAAAAGATTCTTTTTCTTAAATCAACAGACATTTGTTGTAACTAAGAAGAAATCTGAAATGAATGTAGCTAAATATGGAGCAGAGGTAGGCACCTAACTTTTCAATTATTCAGTGAACGTTTTATCTAGAGTTGGAAAGTCAATGCTGGTCATCCATTTCAAAATGCATTTTTTTCTTTAGGTCTTTCTGTTTATAGATGCAGCAAATATCGATGAGAGCCGCTTACAAGAATTGATGATTAAAGGGATTGTAATTGAATACCGTGGGGAAAAGGTATGAAAGCCCAAGGCATTAGAAAATATTGGTTAATTTTGATGAAATAAAGTAAATCTTGAAAAAACAAAGAAAATGTTGATGAAATAATGGGCTAGCGCTTCCATTCACGTGTCAAAAAATTGTTACAGTTTCCTTTTGCCCAGCACAAGACTCATGCAGCCGCTAAAAGCTCAATCCTTATACGAGCCTAGTGGCCCATGGGGCCAGCGCTTATCTCCGGTTTCTGTAGTGTTAAGCGGATGAGAGTCTTTGACTCCCCCTGGACGGGGCACAAATCCATTGCTGGTTAGCTCCCAGCAGACGCTGGTACTCATTTACCTACCCCGGAACGATGGAAAGCTGAGTTGGCTTAAGAGGAAAAGAAGGTCACAAAAATATTCGAATTTTGGCAAAGTGCTGGGCATCGAACTCGGGACCTTGTGGTTGGAAAGCAGAGATCGTACCAACTGCGCCAGCCACGTCCTTCTAAGTCGAGATGTTTTAAAATGGTCATAAGATGGCACTTTAAAGCAAACATTTCGAACATTATCCTCTCGTCAGAGCAATTTTAAATGTGGGGGCTTGGTAGGTAAAATTAAAGTATGCATGTAAGTTTTGAGCTGCTCTGGCAAGAAGCTATTGATTGCTCGAAACGTCTGCTTTGTGCTTGAAAATGATTAAAAAAAGTAAATTATAAGAACTGTGTTCAGTTGTGTTGACATGAGTGTTTTACTGTGAAATACGCCACTCGTATAAATTTCTCATGAAACTACCAAAATATACTTTGTTTTTCTACCCAAACTTTTGCATAGTCGTTGTTTCCCGTTTCTTCTGTGATATTGTATGCCCCAAGAGAAATGAAACAAATTTGATTTTGGACATGAATCTTATGGGAATATTAATCCGTCCGAAAGTTTTTAGCGTTCCCAAATTGTTAGCATTCGAAAATTTCTTCGAGAAGATATAAACCACCGATTTATATTGCTGTCTTTGCTCTAACATCTGGAAATGGTTAGACTTTCGCTTCTTCTCGGATAAGGACGTTAAACCATATGTCCGCGGGGATTATATCTGTGTTTATGTCTGTTTGTGTTGTAACTGTGAAAGGTCTCCGTCCACCTTAGAGTGGTAAAGATGCTGTCCCCAATTAGTAGGCCATTGGCCGGCTAGAAAGACTTGATACCTAAATAAAGTCTTTAATTATTATTTATTTAATATATTCAACATTTAGGTGTTCAAACAAAGAGTATTTATGATATTCGACAATTTATTTCAGCTGCATGCATTAAGTGGTATCCAAACAATAAAAAGAATTATTACCTCTCGGTGCCGTCAGAGTGTAGAGTAAACTCAGGTAAATCAGCGGAGTTACCGCAATTATTGGTAATTGAGCCACGTTGACGGCAACAAAGTAACTGAAACGATTCACACCAGAAGCGCTTTCTCTTTATCGAAAGAACCAGAAAACGATCGTAAGACATTGAAATGTTTCTTAGAGTATCATCACACTTTGGTTATATTTAAACTGTCATTACCAGAGAGAGGGAGGTTTGGGACCGATTACCGGCTGGATCACCACTCAGGGTGTTAAAATAATTGAGGAGAAAGTGTTGCCTTTGCTCTAACATCTGCAAATGGTTAGACTTTCGCGTCTTCTCGGATATAGTTGTTACATCCTAGGCCCTGTTTCTCGATCAATCTGGCGGGGACTTGAAAAAACCCACAAACTTCTCGCAAAGACTAGGATTAAAATTCCGGCGTTGCTGTCTGTTTTTTCCATTGAGGGCGCTTTTTATCGGCTGCTAAATAGGCCATTTCCGAGTTCTCTTGTGCCTCTGTTTCAAAGCGAGTCTAAGTGCGAAGCCATTCTTAAGAAAATGACTTTGATTTGCATGAAAATGAAACTGAATACAAAACTCATTTCCATATGAAAGGTTTCGCACTTAGACT
>JAOTRI020139596.1:0-10823 GCA_028564885.2 Zoanthus sanctaehelenae
GCTGTAGTTTATAGCTGAGACTTTCTCATGTTTGACTCACGGATACTCAGTAGGAAAAGAGTGAGTTATAGCTGTGACTTTCTCATTTTTGACTCACGGATACTCCGTTGTAGTAGCTGTAGTTTATAGCTGAGATTTTCTCATGTTTGACTCACGGATAGTCTGTAGGAGTAGCAGTAGTTTATAGCTGGGACTTTCTCATTTTTGACTCACGGATACTCTGTAGGAGTAGCAGTAGTTTATAGCTGGGACTTTCTCATTTTTGACTCACGGATACTCAGTAGGAGTAGCAGTGAGTTATAGCTGAGAGTTTCTCATTTGCCTAGAATTTTCTTTAACTACGATTATTATTTTAAATTCTCCAGCATGCTATGCGCGATTAATTTGTATCCTGATCCGCAATGTTTGCTATTATTAAGTAACTGGTTCTCCTTTCATTTTAGTGTTTAAGCAACCTTGAGTTCCATTTTTTGATTCGTGTAGGAAATTGGTTTAATTTACTGTTATTGGTGCATATTCCTTCGAAAATTTAAAGCTGAACTGAAAATACGAAGTCTGGGATAACTCTTTTACTTTTTCACAGGAATCTTGAACAACTTTCACATGTGGAAAATGTTTAGAATGTTTAGAATCTTAGTTCTACTTTTGTGCAGTATCCGTGAGTTGTTTCATTGGATGACTTTTCTTTTGTATCTTGGCCAGAGTAGAAGTGTTTCTGAACAAGACAAATCGACAATTGCAACATAATCTTAGCATTGTAAAAGATTTTTGATGTACTTCTTTTCCTCTTAGATTTCTGAAAGTATTTGAAAAGTTGCAGCGAAATAAGCTATTGGAAGTATTTTGGCATCTCCAAACAACAAAATTACTGTGCCTCGCCCCTCCCCTATGTCTTTAAAACCATATAACTAACAAAGGATCCGTTTCGCGGTTTTATTAAAACAGGTCATCTTCTGCTGTCTACATGGTTAATAGTAGCCCTTGTTAATAACTTTTTAGCCACTGCCTTGAAGCCGGTTTTTTTGCTACATTGTTAAACAATTTCTTTTCTTAACACTCGCTTCTTTAGGTGGTATAATCACATTATGGGCAGAAGAAGCGGAAAGAAGACGGAAGATTGTGACACGTGAAAGCGGAGTTTATGATGATGCTAGTGGTGTTTATCTAGGCGATGATAAGCCAACAAAGCCTTCAGCTTCCGTTGAAGATTTCACTCCTGGTGGGATTCTTTCAAAGATTCAAGATTCCAAATTTTCCTCTTCGTTTTCTAAGGAACAACAGGGTCACCGTCGAAATCGCAGTATGGAAGGCTTCATATCATCATACACTTCTGCATCTAATGGCATAGTTCGCTCCAATGAGGATACTTCATTAATGACTCAGAATAAACGAAGAGCTTTTTCAAACATCGAAGCACTAAAGAAAGAGATGGGGGAGAACTGGGATAAGTTTACTGTAGAACCTGGTGTGAAGAACATTAGTAAAGATACCACATCCTTACAAAAAGTAAACTCTGACATTTTAGGTGTGCAAACTTTGAATGAAAAAGAGAACTTTAATCAAGAGTCCATTAAGGTTGTTCCAAAACCCAAATCAAATATTTTGGAATTCAACCAGCCCCTTCTTAATATATCTCACGCACGCTCTGGTAGTGGAGTGAGCACTACCAGTGAAGGAAGTGTGGACTTCCTTAGTCTACCTTCAGACGATCAACATAGCCGAACTAGCAGTAATGTAAGTGACATTGGTCTGTCAGCTTCACAACATGGAAGTCCTTCATTTTCAAATTTTACAAGTAACTATTCTGAGAACAACCTCAAGAGTAAAATAGATTCTCCAACAAGTGAAGGCTCTAGCGAAACCAAGAACGGTTCAGAAAATATTTCTGATAGCTCTTTCCTTAAGCCAAATTCCATAAACACTGCTCACCCCAAGCAAGTTTCAAGGCAGCGCAGTATAAGTCTCACTGAAAAACGCCGCAACATCAGCCCCACTTTAGACATGATCCCCGAGACTCGAAGTGCGAGTTTTCATGGAAGTACTGAGTTCAATAAAATGAATGCTAGCAATTCTCTGTCCAAAGATAATAGTGACAGTCAAGAGTTCGGTAGTACAGCCGAAGTTAAGATTCTCAACGACAAGACGATTATATTCCGAACTGGATTAGAAAAACTTCGAGCTCTTAGTGTTGACAGTTTTAATGCTAGCAATTTAAGAAGAGATCGAATACTTCAAGCACATGGTGGCTCGCAAGGAAGTAACGATGAATCAGAAATTGTAGCCGTTAGAATTGGGGGCAGGAACCGTGGGAGCTCAATTGAGAAAGCGGATTATGCGCGTCGATTAGGGCTTAAAAGTGGGGACATCGCTAAGGGACAATATAAAAGAAGCAGTAGTGCTAGCAGTGGTCTCAGTAGCTGCAGCCCAGAGCGCAAGAAGATTGTGAATAGAAACCGAGTGTGCGGCTCTGCCGAGAACGTAACTGTAATTTCTGGAGACTTTAGAAAAAACGTGAGAGCAAACTCGGACCTTACGTCGTTTACAAGCACACGAGATGCAATGGGTTATGTAGCGCTGAGTAGCCTTAGAAGGCAACGAAGCTTTAAGCGTGATATGGAGAATAAAACCAAAGTAAACGTCTATAACCCGCGTTCATCGTAAGTATGCAGTGTTAACATTTATGCATTACGACTTTACGGACATGGTTGGCGCAGTTGGTAAGATCTCTGCTTTCCAACCACAATGTCCCCAGTTCGATCCCAGCAGTTTGCCGAAATTTGAAAATTTGTGTGGCGTTCTCTTCCTCCTAAGCCAACTCAGCTTTCCATCCTTCCGGGGGTAGATGAATGAGTACCAGCGTCTGCTGGGAGCTAACCTGCGATGGATTAGTGTCCCCTATAGGGGAAATTTAAGACTCTCATTCGCGAAACACTACGGAATCTGCAGATTTATAAGCGCCGATCCAATGGGCTACTAGGCTCGTAAAAGGATTAAGCTTTAGCTCACTTTACGGAAAACGTGTGTAATCAGGGCTCTACACTAACTTTTTACACCTTTTTTCGGGGTGGAGAGTAGGTCTTCAAATTTAATTTTCACTTCAAAATTTTTACTTTCCAATCTGGATTACAGTGTTAACGTTTCTTACGGTAGCATAAATAAATTTGTACTTTTGGTTTTCCTGCAGTAGTCAGGTGAGTATTCTGGTTCATTTATATTTTTTACTTTTACATTGTTAAGTTTACTCTCCAGTGGGAAACGGATTTTTGGTAATGTCGAGCCCTGGTAACTCATTAAGATTAAGATATATTCAAATATTAATTATTGCATTATCTGAAGAGAAAGATTTGTAGTAGCCAGGCCACTTTCGTATCATAGCGTAATATGAAGCTTAAGACCAGCGAAAGATTGATCAAAGCTTGCTAACCTTTTAGAAGTGAAGACGTCATAAATTACTTCATGCTGCTGTTTTGTTCAGTGCTGGTAGAAAAGCTGAAGTCATTGACGACAACAGCAATAACGTCTATATTCACCTACAATTACAAATTTTATCTGTAGATATAGCACTGTTAATAAATAGATTGGTGAGCTGGTTGGCTGGAATAATCTCAGGGGCTAAACTAATAACAAAAATGATAATAAAAAACAACAATATAACGTTTATTATGAAATTTATTCACGAATATACTTGCACAACGAGTTTGTTGTTGGACACGAGTATTATGATGTTGTTGATGATATTGATGATGTTGATGTCCATGATGATGATGTTGGAGATGATGATGGTTATCGTGATGTTAATAATAATTATGGTGAATATATTATTATTATTATGATGATGATGATGGTGATCATAATGTTGATGAATTAATACTCAAGCAATAGAAAACGTTTTCCGTGTTTGCATAGCCTGATATAAACACGAGAGGGGTTGGGAGAATTCGAGACAATAATGCAAACACGAGACGAAGTTGAAAATAACTTCCTCAAACATGTTTACATACTCTCATGCAAACACGCCTCTTGGCCAATCAGAGCGCGCGTACTTTCTTCGTTATTTTATAAAAGATAATAAGCCATGGACGCTCCCCGTTAAATAAATGGATTTACCTGTCAAATTTATGCTTATAAACGTTTCTCTTTATCTACTCTTGATTATCTTTCGTACTTTTTTTCCATATCGCGAACTGAAAGAAAGGAATGTTATGAAAGATATCATTTTATTCTTTCAGTCCTTTGCCATTTTCGCGCTCCGTGTCCGTAGATGTACCTGTCTATAAGCGCGAGTGTTTAAGCAGCTCGTCCTCCAGCTTCGATTTTCGCCATATAAGCACTTCTACATCAACAAACAACGAATTCATTGGGGTTTGCCTACCGTTAGACATTGTTCATTTGTTTCAGGTAAGAAACGTCAAGAAGTTAGCGTTACCTTGTTTATAAAGTCGGTTTTATATCGTAGCAGTTAATAAGGGAAACCTCACATATCGATTTTGCCCACAAGAAACGTCAATTTTACGCTTCTCTCGAGACTCACCCCCACCCCCACCCCCTTAGAAACGTCAAAACTTTTTATCGATATTTTTGTGATCTGAAAACATTGTAAAAGTTATTAAGGTTAACAAAGAATACGTTCATAACTTTATTTAAGATGTCTTCGATGAAGTTCCATCAAAGTCAATTTCATCATTAAAAGCCAATTTGATTCCGCTCAAACTTCCGTGCGAGTATTAAAAAACAGTAATCGTATAACATATGACCGAATTCAAGAAGCAACAAAATATAGAACACTTTCAGGAGAGAAAAGGTTACGTCAGCTGTTAGCAGTGACCGCGAGCTCGACAGAAACGAATGATCTTGCGGCTGATTTCATCTATTTCTTGGCTCGCTCTGAAGAATACTTGATTTTATATGAGTTTCAGGCAAGATATCGACCACCACTCGCCTCCCCACAAAGTAGTCTGCATAAAATTTCTTGTCTGATCCGGAGAAAAACGCTCACTGTATCTTCTTGATGTTCTCAGTAACCCCTGACCCAGTTTCTTATTATTTTAACTTCTGTTAGTCACTATGGTATATTTTATATAAAGACATCGTTATGAAAACTACTGCATGTTTAAGTAAATAGACAACTGATCCAGAAGCGCGATCTTTTTCCTCCAATTAAATGCGTTTGTGCCAAAAGAAAACTTCGCAAATGAGAATATGGTCATGTTCCATACGGTCCATTTGCTTTCTTTCTATTCAAATTAGACTTTTTTCGCTGGGCCGCTTATTATCAGTTTGCCATCCCAAATACTAACTTTGATAAAATAAGTTTTGCAAAAATGCTAATAAAATGTGTGCACAACATTGTGCGATAAAAAGCTCAAATTTATTGTTTTTCTGGGGAACCAAATCCGCGAAAATCTTATTGCGGGGGACTAAATCTGCGAGCGAATTTGGTCCGTGAGGGATCAATTCCACTGTTACACATGTCCTCGATTTGTACGAATCCCCTCCACCAGAACAAAGTGAAGTTTGATTCCGACAGACGTAGAAACAAGGAGTAACAACATAATGCAGTTCTCCCCTCAAATCAAAGGTCTTTTCAAATTGTTTTGAAATCTTTCCAAAATAGTCTAAAACCCTTTTAAAACACGTCAATTACAACCGAATTGAAAGTAAGGAGCAACAACGTATTGTAGACCACGCTTTTTAGGGGATTTGTACAAAAGGAATACCCAAGTTAAATTCATTAATACAGCAACCTATTGAGGTTCCTTCTTTGTTCCACACTAAATAAAAATTAAATTACAACACAAGACTTTACAGTACTTGTAGCCTTGTTACTGTATTTTGCTGATAATGTGCTTCAAAGAACAGATTACAGTGGCTTCTTGATATTTTGTCATGCAGTTAGAGTAACTAGTATCATTTTCCCCTTGACGGACCAAAGCTTAAAACAATTATGATATGATGATTACCACTATATAAATGTACAGTAATATAAAATGTCAAAAAAGCCAAAACTGAGTTGTGCTAGTACTGAAACCTGGTACTCTAGTTTTACTATTTGAAAATATTAAACTAAAACTACTACTACTATCATCACTAAAACCACAACCACTACCACTACTACTGCCAACACAACTGCCACCACTACTACCACCACTACTACCACCACTACTGCTGCAACTATCACCATCAATACCACTACTACCACCACTACTGCTGCTACTACCATTACTACTGCCACCACTACGGCAGCCACTACCACCACTACTGCTGCTACTACCACCACCACTACGACCAACACTACTACCAACACTATTACCATCACTAACACCACCATTCACTACATACCACTACTAGTACAATGATTTCAACCTAGTAACCATGCGCTTCTAGTACAATCTTTGAAACGTTACTGCAGACGCAAATACCACACGAAGACAGAATTTGTGAGCGTGGTGATGAAGTAGAAGATGGAATTCACGTTCTTTAAATGCATCATATACAAATGTACTTTTCACGAAATTGGAATCTACTTTTACAGATAAGAAAATTTTATTGTGAGCATTTTTCACTCAAATTCTGAATCTGAAATATTCTATCTGCTTCTTCTTCTTCTTCTTCTTCTACTACTACTACTACTACTACTACTACTACTACTACTACTACTACTACTGCTACTACTACTACTACTACTACTGCTACTACCACTACCACTACCACTACCACTACTACTACTACTACTACTACTACTACTACTACTACTAATACTACTACTACTGCTGCTGCTGCTGCTACTACGACTACTACTACTACTGCTGCTACTACTACTACTACTAGTACTACTGCTAATACTGCTACTATAACTACTGCTACTACTACTATTACTACTGCTACTACTACTACTAATACTACTACTGCTGCTGCTGCTGCTACTACTACTACTAATGATGACGAATGTGCAAACTGATACTGGAGAAATCATTTATTTTTCACAAAGTGTGGAAAATATGTTAAATGCATCAACAACAGTGTCAGAAATTATATTTTTGAAGTACAAGTGCCATTTTTTATAATATGATGTTATCTACCTGGCAATAAAAGAGCAAAATTATACATAATGCAGAAGTTCATCCTTAAGTTAGATTTGTACAAGTTTATGAACCATCTCTTCTTTTGTGATTAGATGAGTTGTTTTGTTTAAAAGCTGCATAAGGGTCGTAAGGTTGTGAGACCATTCATTTAACATTTCATTAGGTTCTTTGTGCTTGGCAAAGTTTATTATTCCATCTGGTCTATCAATCTTGGCAAAAACTGTCTTTGAAACAACCAAATCTGATAAAAACTGTTCGGTTTCCTATAGAAACAAACAAATAAAAGATAGTAAAATACACTCATTCCCAGCAACTACAGTTAATTGGCTTTGATTGCAGCTGTTCAAACAGATTTCTATTTTGTGCTTGTATACAAAGATGCTTTCAAATTCACTAGGTTTCTGTAGTGTTAAGTGGATGAGCGTCTTTGATTCCCACTGGACTGGAGACTAATCTATAACAGGTTAGCTCCCAGCAGACGCTGGTACTCGTTTACCTACCCCGGAAGGATGGAAAACTGAGTTGGCTTAGGCGGAAAAGAAGGTCACTGACACAAACAATCGAATCTTGGAAAAGTGCTGGGATTGAACCGGGGGCCTTGTGGTTGGAAACAGAGATCTTACCAACTGCGCTAACCACGTCCGTGCCCAAATTAGGAAATTTATAATATAAATTATAAAAGATCATGGCTATCATACTGACATTTGCTTTTTCGAGATACCTGTGTCTGAATGACATGTTATTACTAACTATTGTCCAATAATTATAATATAAAATAAAAATACAATAATTAGTACATAGAAAGCAGTCTCTTTCCTTGGGAATGAAAAACGTATAAAACAACTATTAAAGACATAATCAAGGAAAATCTAAATTATTAGTTTTGCTAGCTGGTAGCCTTGTTTTGGAAACCATCAGTTAATTACTAACAGTTTCAAATACTTGCACCTAGTTGAACAATACGTATCTACGTTTTTTAAATATCAAATGTTGGATATACGTAAGTATTGTGGTTTTACTTGGCTGTTTCACTTACGTCAAATGTCAGATCCAACAACTTAGCCATTCTTGAGGTAGTTATTCTGGTGTAATACTTTGCCATAACTCGAATGTTCTGGGACAAAATATCATATGAAGTTTTAATCTGAACTATACTCTAATAGTACATTAATTGTTATAATAATAATTATGCAATAATTTGTTACATTTAGTAAGTATTAACAGAAAGAGAGACAGAGCACACATGCTGTAAATTCTCATATCACAACTCTGAGACAGTGACCCACATTGTTCATGGCATTTTCATGCTTCGTATAGTTCTATGAAAACATTCAGACTTGTAGACCAATTAATACTTCTATATTATCCAAATCATTTTCTTAACAATACATTAAATAATCACAATATTACACTTAAAATAATCAACATTTACTGAAAAAAAAATTATCCATTAATTATTTTGTCTCACGATTGTCCCTTGACATTGAAAAGATGGCGATATTTCCAATTCATCAGACAATGAGGTAAACTGATAAGGCAAGCTATACACATCTTCTTGTTTTGTGATCAGTGCTGTGATTGGCCAGTCTAACATCTCTTTGACTGGCTGACCCAAACGTTCTGTGATTGGTCCTTTCTAGCACTTATGATGATGATTGTCTCAATGCATAATAAATCATTTTCAATTTTAAAAATATTTTAATTTTCTAAGAGATATGTAATGCCAAAGGAAAATATAAAGTGAGTTATAGTGTTCTTCATTTTTAAAACGTTTCACATACATGTTCAACCACTCTTTTTTTCAAGTCTGCCCATCTCTTGATTCCTTTTTCTGTGTTTGCGTCAAAGACTCCAGTGGCTGTTGGTGATGTTCTAAGCTCAGCTTCATACACTTCCTTAATATGCAACCAGTTCATTATTTCTGGTGTCATAAACAACTTTAATAGATCCCTAGAGTAGTAAAAAGAAGATCAGAATATAACATAATTTAGACATAAATTATGTATGTTGAGAAACAGCACTATATAAATTGTATTATTAGTAGTAGTATTATAAAATATTTACTAGATATGAGTATGGGCATCAATGTCCAAAAGAACAGAATATGCCATGGTAAGTTACACTTGTCTATAGATGCTCTTCAACATTCAAATACAAACAGATCAGATGTTTGTAGGTTGAAAACTCCAGCAGCGCTACAGCGAGAAAGAAATGTTTTTAGAGACAATAGCATAAACTAAACCATAGCTACAGCCAAAGTAACGATGAACTCATTGACTCAAAGAATGATACCAAAAGATTTGTTGTTGCAATAATAAAAAAAATCACGCACAAATGATAGTGGTAGGGAATTCTTTGTGGGCTAGAACAAAGGAATCCAGTCTTTTGGACACTTTCTAAGCACTGAACTTGTCAAATCAAATCTCAATTTTTGCTAGCTATTGACTGATTAAAGACTGGAGCATAGTACACTAGTGAAGACTTGCTTTGCTGTGGCAGCAATAATTATATAATGAAGCTTACCTGTATGTGGTGACTTCCTCCAAGATCTTTTCTTGACTGACTCTGTGTAGCAAGTCGGACTGTTCATTATCATAGGGAGAAAGTATAACATATAGCACTACATTCCGCAAGGCCTATAATAGAAGACAACACACATCAGATCATTAACAGCACTTGTAATAGACTGTCTCTTTCTCTAATAGTATAAGTGAATCTTTGTCATATTTTTTCCCTTTCATTGCCATATAGTTAGTGCTTTTATTAAGTTCAGGACAAAGTGTCCACAGACAAAAAGTAAGCTGTTAAAGAGTTTATGAGAGTTTCAACCACTAATTCATTAGGGAAGGTTGTCAATATTTTGTAGGATTGCTATTTCAAAGTCAGAGTTGCTTGAACAATCATATACTGTGGCAGTGTTCCACTGGAAAAGAAAAGAGGCACAGGTCAATGATTTCATAAATGCTTCCTGACTCCCCAGATAAATTTAAAACTTTTAGTAAAATAGTACAAAAACAACTGGGTGCCTCCTCAGAAGGCCCTAATGCCGCCTCCCTGTGAGAGAAACAATTACCTAGAAAGCAGTAAAATAGCGAATTATCAAGACCAAAAGCGTGAAACTTTAAATCTGTACATAATATTTATCTTTGTTAGAGCAACAGCCGCAGGATTAACCCTTTAACTCCCAGAGATGATTAGTTTGTATCTTCTCCCTAGGATATCAATTCACTGTTCAGCAGACAGGTGATCAGAATCGATGAATTTATCAGTGCAAATGTGTTACTTTGATAAAAGCTTAAATTCTTAAGTGTAAGCAAATGCACTGCAGCTACAAAGGAGAACTATTATCCAGATCTTGGGAGTAAAAGAGTTAAAAACACAAGATTTAATCATCCCAAGGTGAACAAGTCTGAAAGAGAAGACTATTATTTTAACCCTTTTAGTGCGAGTTGTTTTGTTAAATTCTCCCAACTTGAGCCCAAACTTTTCATTAAACAAGTTTGAGAGAATTTCACTTTTAATCATCTGTACGGTTATTAACCCTTTCAGTTCCAGTTGATTTATTAACTTCTCCCAACTTGAGGCTATACATTTCAGTGAACAAGTTTTAGAGAATTTCACTTTCAGTCATCTGTACGGTTATTAACCCTTTCAGTCCCAGTTAAATTATTAAGTTCTCCCAATTTGAGCCCATACTTTTCATTGAACAAGTTTGAGAGAATTTCACTTTTAATCATCTGT
>JAOTRI020139607.1:0-10823 GCA_028564885.2 Zoanthus sanctaehelenae
AGTAGTAGTAGTAGTAGTAGTAGTAGTAGTAGTAGTAGTAGTAGTAGTAGTAGTAGTAGTAGTAGTAGTAGTATAATTATTGTTATTATTGTTAATATTATTATTAACAATTATTAGTATTATTTTCAGTGGATCAAATTTTAGCACAATAATAAATTTTCGTTTTCGGCCAGGGAACTGGCCCAGTTGTTTAAAGTCTGATCAAGTTTAACCCTGGGTAAGCAAATATTTAAACAGGAATTTCATCTTTATTAAAGAAGAGGTAGTAAACGGATACAGTATTTATAATTTTTCTAGGAAAACTGCAGATTGCTTAGATAGCAAACACCGGACGTAATTAAGAGAAAAAGTTGTTTGTTTCTTATCAATGGTGAGGTAGACAAGATGGCGAGTACTTTGGCGTTTTCACAGCTAATGTGCATTTGTGTGAAGCACGAAAATAATATATTTGTTACAGACACTCTAGCTGGTGCATTCAGGCTTGTAACACTGAGAAACTTCGGCTGCTTCGTCATTTCTTAAGAGTTTGAGGATTTTGTATAATACCTTTTGCGCTCATCTTAACTCAAGAAAGTGATACCCACCACTTTGGAGAATTGCGTCTGTTAGTATAGATTCCTCAGGGCCCAGTTGTTCAAAGGCTGGTTGAATTTAATCCTGGGTTAAGCCAAAATTAAGCAGAAATTTTTTTGTTAAGAAAAGGTAAACTGTTATTTATGAACACAGTTTGGATTTTTTAGGAAAAGTCTTTTTAATCCGAAAATTACAGCCAAAGTATCTCCTTGTATGACTGGAAACAACATCGTGAATTAAATATTTAACCCTGGGTTAATGCTTATCGGCTTTTGAACAACTGGACCCACAACAATTGTGTCTTGCATACTGCTCAATGCTGTATAGCAGCGAATGTTTGCGTCTTTAACAACAGGAGTGGTCACTCAAGTGAAACCGAAGCCCGTGCACAAAAATTTTGAACAATTTAACTTAAAAACAATCTGTGGCCGAGGCTCCAAATATCTATTAAAGTGTTTTACATATAGCTATCTAGAGCCGGCAGACTGGCAATCGAAAGCTTAGTGTATTTTAAACTTTTAACCAGAGAACGTTTTTTTAACTTTTTAGCTATCTAGAGACTTCACTAAAACTCATAAATTCACTTAGCAACACAATATAAAATACATGAAGTCTTGTGGTTTTTTACAATGGTATTTCCAATACCTTGTTTGTTTTTCTTTTTCTTTGATCTGAGCACCTAGAAATAAGAACTGAATTAAGTTCAATTTGAGGCTGAAATCACAAAATATTAAGAACAATGAACCTTGAGCTTGGAAATGTTTACTGGTTCATATAGAAAAGCAGAATAAAAAAGTTGAGAACTTGTGTTTGCCAGCCCATATTAAAGTGCATATGACACAGATTTTTTTCAGTGTTTTCTTACATTTAATATTTGAAATAGACAAATTTGATATTTTAAGTCCTCAAAAAAAATCTAACCATCTTGAAAACACAATTTTGAAGTAGAAATTTATCCAGAGATGGAGTTCTAAGCTTGCACCAAATATGACATCTCATTGACATCTTGCATTCTTATGCCATTAGTTAAGCTGGTATTTTGACAGCTTTCGTTATTCAGAACTCTGGCCAGGCAATATCTTCCACTAAATTTTTTCATAATACCCTCAGGTGATTTTTCTTGCATTTTGGTAAAAATCCAGCACTTTCGTAACTGTTAGCAACAAGGATTTTTTGTGATATGTTATTTGAGTGAAATGAAGCAAAGTTTACAAACTGAATGCAAGTTTGATTGAAAATTTTTCAGTGTTTTATTTCTGACAAAAGTGCTTACAATTACATTACCAAATGTCATAACAAATTGAAAACACTTCTATCTATCCTCTGTAGTAAGATCTTCATCTGCTATTATGGCAAGTATCGGTAATCAGGGACAGAGTAGGTAGCAGTGAATCACTGGTAGCTACCTCCCAATAAAACCACTGTGAGGGGGTGTGAAAGTTTTACATGTTCTACAAAAGATATCCAAAAGCTTACAACAAGAAACAAAACAATAGTAAATGCTATTGTTCTGAGATAACAAACAAAAATGAATTTTGATAAATGAGATAAATGCTGTCACCATTGCGATCTGGTTACTCCTGAAATGAGCCCCTTATCAGCAAAATATCTGAACATCATTCGAGAAACTCTAAATCTTCCAACATTTCCCCGTCCTCTGTCTGTTAGCACACAGCGATTTCTCACCCGAGTGATTGAGCTGTTAAGTGGCAGTTGATCCAGCTCTGAGGCAGCTTTCTCTCGAACAGCTTGAGGAAGAATGTCACTTTTTTTAATGAGCCTTAAGCTTGCTCTCTCCATTTCATGGTCTTTGAAAAGAGCTCTTCTCTTTATATCCCGGCGACCCCATTTCTTGAGGTAATTAGGTTTGACATAATATTTTTCCAGACAGGAACTTGTCTGGAGATGTCTGGAGAATTGAAGAGTTGGAGTAGAAGAACTACTGGCAAGATCTATAAGCATAAAAAAATGACTTGGATTAAAGTTTCATTAAAAAAAAATTCAGACAAATTTAATTTTGAACAAAGTTTGTCAGAATATTATTCAATTTAAAAATTTTTAGCATCTGAAAATTTTTTGGTTAGGATACAGATAATTGATTTATATTTTAACCCTTTAGCTCCTAGGAAGTTTTTCAATTTTGAACAATTTTTTGAATCAAAACAATCGATTAGCTTTCTCAAATCCATATTAGGCATTGCCATGGAAACATCCCACATTCTGTAGTCCCCAGGGATTATGTTTTCAGTTTATGAGGCGATGGTGTTGTTTAAGTGTCTTGTCGCTGCTGTAGCCACCATTAAAAGTAGATTTTTGATAATTTTCGAGCCTTTTTTGCCTCTCTTCACTATTGGATAGCATCATGAAGCTTGAAGGTAGCATTTGAGCTTACTTGCTGAAAGAAACCAGTGAGGTGTCATACTTTTTAGCGATTTTTACAGCATATTTTCACTCGTTAGATTCTCACTGGCACCAAAAGAAGTTGGCTTTGAAGCTCGAAGAGAGGCAAATTTACTGAGCTGCCACCACATTTTTTGGATGTTTTGATGACTGAATAACACTTCAAGCATAAAATTTTGGCAGAACTCCGTGAAGGCTCTACACTTAGTAAAAAAGTGATTTTTGAAGGAAACGCTGTCTGTCCTTGCCAAAATTTCTGGGCTTCCCAGAATGCATTCGAGTTGTGCAAATGGCAGGAAACATGTTTGGGTAAGATTGGCACAAAGAAATTGCTGTAGCTTGATCCATGAACTAAGAAAATGCTAAACATTTTCACTATATTTCAATACTAGGTCTAAATTTCATTGTGAAAGCTGTTTGGATTGCTGGCAATGAAAATTTCATCAAAAAATCCAAGGCCTTTCCAAAAACAACGCAAAATGGTATTTTTTTTTCAATTTTTGCACTTCAACTAATGACTTTCTGCAGAAATGACAGTTTATTCTTACATCACTGGCTTTCAAAACATAAAGAAACTAATAGAGTTCACTTTAAAACCAAATTTTCTTGTTTAAGAAAGATTGAATTTGTTAACTTAGAACTACATTCTACGAGCGCTTTAGGAGTGAAAGGGTTAAGAATAATCAGACTATTTATTTCTTACCATTTGATTTGAAAAGAGTCACAGTTTTTGTTTCATGGTCTTATTCCAAAAGTTCTAGATTAAGAAGGAAGTTTTGAATTTCCTTTCAGATTGTTAAAGAGATGAAATATTGATTCTATCACTAAAACATGTTTTATTCTGCGAATTCATGAAAAGTTACAGTAATTGACAACAAACTTTTTTCAAAGTTTCAGTAAACTAAAGAGTTGACAGGATAATATTGAAATTAATATATTATCTTGATTTGAAAAAAGCACCACTTCTAAAGTTCATTAACACCCATCAATGCAATTGTTTTCTTTGAACGAAACGGGTAAACAAATATATTATTTTATTTAAGCAGTCCACTTCCTAAAAATGAACTGAATGAATTTGTATCAGATGTAAATGAACTTTTTGCATCAATTTGTGACAAATGGCATGATACTTGAAAACATTTGTTATATTGATTTGGGATTGGAATTTCTGAGACGATTCCCATGTATTGGGGTGTACTGTTTTGAACTTGGTTAGGGTTGGGATTGACTTAAACTAGCTATGTACAATATAGAAAATAGGTCATATTCTTATTCATAAAATTTTCATCTACGTACTTATTTTCATCTAGGAAAATGCAAGTGGAGAAAGAGAGCAAGGGTGTTGGTTATTATTATCATTTTATTATTATTATTATTATTATTATTATTATTATTATTATTATTATTATTATTATTATTATTATTACATAAATTGAAATGTGAGCCAAGGTTATTGGCCTTTATAAATCACAAATTCTTACCATAACATCTGTTTCTAGCTACTTTTTTCTTGATCCGAGAAAAATCAATTGTAAGTGATTGGGCGTATCTAACATTCCTGCTTAAAAAACTGCAAGTACCTAAAAGGTTATGAGGTGATAAACACTCAACCACGGTCCGTAAGGAGGCCGCCATGTTGAAAAGGCGACTGAACTGCGGGCTTTATTATGTCAGCGGATATCTGTCACACAAAAACAAAAGAACTAATTTCGTGGCAAAATTTTTTCAGAGGCAAACTAACCTCTATTAAAGGTGCGTTGTCACCTCTTTTAAAAGGATATGATGGCATTAATGGTATAAAGCATAGAACTTAGTTCGTGAGGACATTCTTTGCCCGCAGTTTTTTCGTAAAGCATATTGCAGTACTCCGTTGGTTTTTGTTTTGTGAAGAGGCAATAAAACAAAGGACAAAGTGTTTCAGTACCGCATATGATTCAGCAAGGTTTCGGTCGTCAAAATTACGGATTTTCTTACTCTGCACCTGGGAGGCTTCCTTCGGTCGTAATATTTCATATTTGTGGTGGTTCTTCAGAAAATATATTTAATCAATCTTTTTTATAAGTTGTCTTCCAGAAGTTTATCTGAGGTTTAGTTCTTTCTTTCGTACGAGATAATTATATATTCGTTGTAAACAATTATGGGAAGCAACACCTCCAAACTACGAAAAGCGTTACAACGGGGAGAGGAAGTGGAGGCGATGCATATTTACCTGAAAAATCCAGACATTAAGAGAAATCTTGAACCCAGTGGCAGTTATGGAGACAGTTATGACAATAATACTGCTCTGCATTATGCCTCTTCCTACGCAATGAAACACTTTATTCGCAGTTTCCTTGTTGAAAGAGGGAACCCAAACAAACGTAATAGTAAAAATCAGACTGCGATACACTGCATTTGTACCACAGTTAGGGGAACGGAAGAGACAGTCGACACCCATCGAGCCGAGTGTTTGAGCAGTTTTCTGCAGTGGAAGGGCAAAGACAGCGAATCCATCGAATTAGACGCTGTAGATAAGGTAGGAACTCCGCTAAGGCTGACTATAGTGAGTCATAAAAAGTATATAGCATGGTGAAAACAAGGTTTTATGCATATAATGGAGTTTTTTATTTTAACTTCAAGTATATATACATTAAGTAAAATCTCAATTTTCTGCAGATCTGATGAAGATTGTTAGACAAAATCAAGTTTATATGGTACCTTTAATATGTGGATTGTGGTCAACATTTATTATTTAAGAAATATTGCCATGACAGTACTTAGTACTACTAATGTCTTCTTCGCAGCAGTTATTATTGTCGGCCGGTTGCGAGGAAATTAAAGCTAAAACTAAGTTGGTAGAGAAAAATATTAGATTTGTTGTATACATTTATTTCAATCATGCATTAGCCATTAAATAAAATCGTTTTAATTTATAGTCCAGATTTTATCTATGCATTTAGAACACCCGTAGCGACTTTCTCCATTTCTTTTTCAGATCTACCAAATCCTAAAATATTATTCAGATCTATTTCATTCTTAATTTGCAAGACTTTTTAAGTTTTATTCGAAAGCGAAATAATACTAAAACGGACGACGTTTGATTTCTGAAAGTGAATCTTTGCCTTTGGTTTGAAATTGTTGGAAGATATATAATTATGGTGTTCACACCGGGCCAATATTAATTAAAAAAATTTGATCTGTTTTATGTTTTTTATTATTAAATTTTCGATCTTGAATATTGTGTTTCTAGCATTCTGATTGGTTCACTCAATCTCTGTTATCAGCTCATATACCAAATGACCATATATGGAAACGAATGCCTGTGAGTTGCCCCACAGTGAAGTTGCCCCACATCTGAAAAGTGAAGTTGCCCCACTTCGGTTGTGAAGTCGCCCCACTTTTGTAAAGCTGGATTTTTTAACCAATTATTAGATAAATATATCTCTATCTATATTTATATACCGTTCAATGCATATGTAATTAATCTTAACAGCTGTACCAAATTTTTCAATAGTGAAGTTGTTGCATCGATGACAAATCAAGGACGCCAAACCTTGCTGTCGAATTTCAATGGTTACTACTTTAGTAATGAATTATATTGAATAGTTGTAATCATCCATGCACAGCATCATCACAGTTTACAAACTTTGATTCATAAACAGAATTAAAACATTTTCAGCACATCATGGCAAAAAAACTTCAATTCATAAACAGAATTATAACATCAGTGCATCATGGTAAACAAACTTTGATTAATTTAATCAGAAATAAAACATTTTTTACCATATTACGGTAAACTTAACTGTAACTTCGATTTATGATCAGAATTAAAACATTTTCAGCAACAAATTTATTGAAAAAAATAGCTGTTACTCTAGATATACTGTGCTACAATAAATATGAGACAAGAACAATAAACCTCCTTTTCAAACACTGCAAAGACTTTATTTTAGTAATTCCCATGAAACAGAACGGACAGGTCATATCCCTCGCGGCTATTTGCGACCGGGTGAGTTTCGTGAGTTCATTATGGTTTGATACCGATTTAAAGATCTCTTATGTTGTTAAAAAATATTCTTTTAGAAAATATAGCTTTACAAAAGTGGGGCGACTTCACCACCAAAGGGGGGAGGAGGAGTACTAGTTACGTTGCCCATATCCCCTTGCTACGTCTATGTGCATACACATACTGTATAAAGCACAGGGTGCACAGGGAAATTGAACCCTGATTTACCTGCTGATTTTAAGTTTTCTTAAAATTTTTATTTCTGAAGGTTTTGATATTACATATTGTATTTTCATATGGGCATTGATATGTCACACTTTTGCATCAGAAAATGTTGCAATTTACGAGCTAAGTCTAAACGTTTGCAGGGCAAGCTAGAGTACGTATACATAAATGCACCCTTTTTTGCAATATTGCATTCTAAGCTAATTGAGCAGTTTTTTCCATGGCTATACTTTGAGCGTAGATGCATGTAATATATCAAACACAAGTTTTTCATCACATTTCCAAATTCCGAGAAGAGAGTTGAAAATATATGGCACTCAGCAGAGTACGTATTTTCTAACAAAATTTGAGGTTTTTGGAAATGTGATGAAAGACATTCTCGAGTGTTTGATTTTTCTTTTCAATCAAAACTAAAACTGAGGAATAAAAGAAGAAATAAAATCGCCAAAATATATGCTAATTAAGATCACATATCCAAATCATGGTCATGCTTATGTTTTTTTTGCTTTAACTTATTGATGAATTATTAAAGAGTTTGAGAAATATAATTGAACTTAAAGGGCAAAACTGTTTTTTTATTAAGGATTAATGGCTCAATGGTAATTTTGTAAAACATTTTTGTTTTCTGTAAAAGGATGGGAACACAGCTCTGCATTGTGCTGCTATGTCTGGCCTTCTACAGTGTGTTCAGGTTTGTCTAGATTATTAAGTATCATGAAATATTTTACTAAGGAGAAGTAAATAATTAGTTCTAGCAATGTTTTATTAAATGCAGATCGATTACTGTCTGTCTGATGTAGAGATTAGTTTTCATTTGTTGTTGATATATGTCACAGGGTTTGAGGACATACAGTGGTATATGTAATAGATTGCTTTGTTAATCATGACATGCAGCTCTAGATAGATCTTCGTGCATATCTGTTTAGTAGGTCAGTGCATGTATAGGTTTTCCAACAGTAGGTCTGTCACATCCTTTCTTTCAAGTAATGGCCATATATAATATATACTACATGTAGTTAATTAGTAATAGAGTTCAGTAATGCTTGACTCCACCCATAATTTATACCACACCAATGTGACCTTCTCCAATACACAACTTGCTAGCAGTGTGTATCATTATCAGAGGAAATGCCTTCTTGTACTTTGACTTGTTGTTATATAAAATTATAGCTGTATTAATTTTAATACTTTTGTTGTGCTTTTTTACGATTTTTTATGATTGATCAAATGCATGTTACAAATGGATACAATATTAATTTTCAATATTTGAGAGTCTTAATATATATTAGATTGTTCGCAGCAGTGGCTCACATATTTTAGTAACCTTATATAGGTGCCCTCAGTAATAAAGATAGACCATATGCATAACACCGAGAACACTATGGGTCCAGTGCTCTCAACATAATGTGTGGGTTCTTTTAAGTTTCCCAATTAAGTGTCAAGAGACTGGACCTACAGTTTAACTTCTTTATCCAAGAAGATGTGAATGTCTAGAACCATTTGAATATATGAAGGCTAAGGCAGCATTGTCTCCTCAGTTATTTTAAGGCTGGCCAGGAATCAAGCCTTCTGTATGGTAGACTGGCATCTTACCAATTAGACTATCCAGGTGTTGGTTGTTATATTGATCTATCATTCAGGCTGAGCCCCTGCCGGTTGCCATAGTATATTTTATTATATGGTTACTAGTAAAATATCGGAAACTATACCACTGATATTTTTTATATTTCACTGGAGTTAAATATGAAAAAGTTATTAACCAAATGTCCCAGATTTATATATCATGGACCGTGGAGCAATTAAGGGGGACTGGGGGGCTATAGCCCCCCCAATAATTGTTCTGCCATTTTGAATTTTACAAAATAAGCGAGCAAAGTGTAAATTTCTCTTATAAATTTCACTTTATCTACAAATAAAAATGTCCCAGATGTCCCTCAAAATACTGGAAACCTTGATTTCTGACATTAAAAATTTCAAATTTTCCCAAACCCCCTTAAAAAAATTCTGCCAGCCCCCTCAAATAAAATTACGCTCTGCGGTCCCTGCATATGCATCAGTATTTTCCTGTGCTGGTCGTTGCTAATTATGTTGCAAAACATGGCAAAAGAGAAGACAAATTATTGTGGAGTCGTCAATTGCAAGTTACAGCAGCCAAAGTCCATAGAAAAAACTGTTAATTAAACTTTTCCCAAAGATATCGGTTAAGTGATTTTTTCTTAAGAAATTGAAGTTGTTAAGCTAAAATCTTGCATAAATTTGACACTTTGTGCGAGAATTCAATAAACATATTTTTTCCTTTAGTTTGTCGTAGTTTATAACCATATGATAAAACGAAGATTGCACAGTGGCTTGAAGATATGAAATTTATTTTTTCATGATAAAATCAACATTGTTTGTAGTGAGTCGGGAAGATGTGGTGAACGAAGGTGAAATGAAAGCTGGGAAGGCTATAGACAGTGGACCCTGGGAAGTTAGTGTTGAGATGATATCGGCGTGTGGGGAGATCAGGATTGATGTGATGTTGGAGCTGGTCAAGGTTTTTTTTAGACAAGGAGAAGAAGTTGTATATCTGACCTGGAAATGACATTTGACAAGCTCCCGAGGAAGGTATTTGAATGGGCAGTGAGGAAAAGAGGTGTACCAGAGGTAATGATAAGAGCTGTGACAAGTTTGTATAAAGCTGGTGTGCACCTAGAGATCTGTCTTGTCGCCGTTGATTTTTGCAATTCGGTGGTTCACTTGGCTACGGAGAGTGTGAGAAATGGTTTGATGAGTGAAATGTTGTAAGCGGGGATTAGAGGTGAATTGTAAGTGTCTTTAAGATAAATTCATGTTATTTTTGTCAGAAGTGAGTAAAGACAGACTCACTGTTGTGCGGGATCAGTTCGGAAAATTGTTCCGTGAAAGATGCGCAACAGTAAAGAGGGTAAGTACTAACCCCGTGATTTGTTTGAGATTTTGTGTGTGGACATTAAAAGAAGCAGCTTGATGGATTAGTGTAATTACAGTTGGAGTAGTTATGTGAAGAAGTAGAAACGATGAGAGGTCATCTGTTCATTGGGAGATAGAATGATTACAAGTGGTAGTTGGGAGGTATTTAATATGTGACAGCATCAGCGAAAATTGGGTGGGTGAAGTTCAATGAATGCGGAGAGTTGTTGAACTCAAAAGGTTCTCTCTTAAGATGAAAAAGAATAGTTTGTCGGAGTTTTGTAAGAGTTAGAGTTAGTGTTTGAGGGAAAATGAATGGCAATTTTGGGAAGCACCGAAAGAGCAATGGTGAGAGCATTATGTGGAGCGAAACAGATGTAGAAAAAACCGAGACAGAGTACCTTGTGTAGATGTTGGGATTTGAGGAGATAGTGCTTCAGGTGGGAAAGAAGATTGGATTGAGATGGTACGAGCATGTATTGAGAAAGGATAATGGACATGTTTTGAGAAAAGCGTTCGAGTTTGAAGAGAAGGGCTAAAGGAAACGAGGACGACAGAGGAAGATGTGGAAGATGTGTGATAAGAGTGAACAACAACATTGGCCCGAAAGTCAGGCTTTAATCAACATAAACCTCTAACATAATTATTACAACAAAGATAGCGACTACAGGTGCCAAACTGCTGACCATGTAAAAAGGCTCGTAAGCCA